>JABASD010001138.1:0-46987 GCA_019776165.1 Pogonognathellus flavescens | reverse complement strand
TACTCATTAAGTTTTGTTTGTTAAAAATGCTCACCCACAGTGTTGCAGAATTTTCTAGTAAAAACGACCGAAGTAATTTTTCTCTGTATAAGAAAATCTGACAAGTGAGTGATGGCTATGGAGAAAATCCAGCACATAACTTGTGGTAAAGCGGATAGCCAACTATTCTGTAAATTATAATAAAAATCTTTGTTTCATCATTATCTCTGATATAATAATTGTCATTATCGTACACACATATCTGTAATATAAGTACTCATGCCCTTAATGTACATATACAGTTCAATATTATTCATAGTTCCTACGAAAGTCCTTAAAAACTTTGTTTTATTTCACCGATCGAATGTCAAAATGAAGAACTGTGCTGAAATATGTAGGAATCTGAGTATGCATCATATTGAGACCCCATCCATTTCCCACTTGCGCTACTACAACTGCCCACACTGGTAAAGATGTCAAGACACTCTTCCATGGAATTCTAACAGATTTCTGAATACAAAATTTTTGTATCATTACATAGTAGAAGTTTTTCTAATTTTCAAGCATCTACTTTTAATTTATTTTCAAAAATATGGCACAACATACCCGACATGTCTGTTCGCCAATTGCATGCTTTATGTACTCAAATTCTTGGGGTTGAATCCTCGGATGGTCATCAGGACTATCAAATACAAGTAGAGACCAAAATATAAACCAAATAATGCTTAATATTCCAACAGTATAGAAGACGGAAGGCCATCCAAGGTAATGAATTAAGTAGCCACTTAGAACCATTGTTACAGCCGTACCGAAAGGCATACCTATAGAAAATCAATTACAAGATTTATACTACGATATACCTAACTAATAATTAGATTTAAAATTCTTACCAGAATAAAATATTGCAGACATTTTGCTTCTCTCTTCCTGAGGTGTCCACTTCGATAAGAGAACATGCATCGAGGGTACAGAAACTCCCTGTAAATAATCACAATAAATTCAGTTGTTCTTTTCTATGAACTATGATATTTTTTACTTCCATATTCATGGATTACCTCTCCTAATCCCTGTCCAACGCGAAGTATCATTAACCAGTACTTATCTCTAGCTGCCAAGGGTGTTAACAACGATAAAATAGCCGTACAAAACATCCCCAAACCTAAAGGCCACTTTCCTCCGAATTTTTGTGCAATGATTCCACCAGGAATCTGACTGATAACATAACCCCAGAAAAATGATCCCAAAATAAGTCCTTGTTCTGCTTCAGTCCAGTGATATGTTTCTCCTACTACATCTTCGTCTAAACTTTTTGAAATATTTTCAATTTTCCCATTTCCAGTTGAATTTCGGATCAATGCTGCGGTACTTGTCCATAAAAGTTCTTTGCAAGGAATGTTGTCATGTCCGGAATACGAGGATGTATTGGAAATACTATTAATTTGTTGACTATTTTGAGCATGAGTACGATTTACCATTGCTACAATGGCAATGGACAAATTAAATCTCATAGAATAAGATATGGCGAAAGCGAGGAATCCTAATACGGCCAATGTTTGCCGTGTGTGCCAGCCTGTGATATTTCAGCATATAAGAACAAACACTTTTTATTATTTTAATCTTCAAACATGAATGCAAATAATATTCAATAAGATGTAAAAGCATGTGCATAATATGTGTGAAACAAAATCCAATAATTTATGCTAAATTGTAGAGAACAAACCTGAAGGCTTCTGGTGTCCCTCAGAAGCCATTAATGCCAATATATTTTAATCAAGTGGCACGCGTTATTGAAAATGGATAATGGTAAAAGTATAAATCGGTTCAATAAACTTCCTGTTTTTATTTTAACTTATAATACAGGAGGATATTGTCCCACAAATTTCTGAATATTGCATCTTATCTATAGCTTTAGTAGGCTTACAGAGTGTGTGGCAATCTGGCAATCATTGCATTAAGTAGAAAATAATGGGTACATTACCCACCTACCAGCTACCTGGGATTACCTCACACATTAGTTCTACTACAATTATTACAAAATATGAGTATCACGTCATTGATATTGGTATTAGTAGTTTATTTGATACTTAATGCTGTATAACCACAAGCCATTAAGAAATCAAGTAGTTAATTCATTCTGTGACATACACGCGTCGTAGTTTGTACATGCACAGTAAAAAGGAATACTATTTAATGTTAACTGGTTTTCTCCCAAATATTTTATGTCTAATAGTAATATGTGTCGGAAAATAGTAGACTGCGACTTGCGACTGCACATGCACGTATCAATTGAATATTATTACATGCATCCCTAGAATGCCTACTACATACATGCAACAATCGCATGGATTGAATGTGAGTTGTTGTATGCAGCTTTTAAGTATAAATATAAATTACTCTTGTGATATTTATTTGTCTTTACATTTGAAGCATTAGTTTATACTTCTATGTACGTCATTCTCTCTGATATAACTTTAAAAGTGATGAGTTTCTTCAAATGGCTGAGAATAAAGAGACGTGATAGTGATATTATTGCTACGTACTTCAGTAAGTAGATTTAGAATGGGTGTGACATAGAGCTAGAGGTATGGATTTAAAAAGTGTCGAATTACTATAATAATCGACATGATTTTAATTGTGTATACTTGTACCGTTGTACCTGAATGTATAGTAAATGTAATGTGAGGGTTAGACTTGCTGACTTTAGCTTGGGAGACAAGATGAAGATTCTTATTTATTCAAACGGAAAGAGAAGAGTGAGAACGACTGTTTTGTCGGCTTATTTATACATACATTTTTCAAGGTCTGGACATCAGCTTATACATTCATCGTTTGAATTTCTATCGTAATAATTATTGAGTGAGGCATTGTAAATTCCAACCGTATTTAACATCTTATTTATGTTTAAGTATAAATGGCATAGGTAAATGATTTAAGTATATATTTTGTGAGTCCAATTCATCAAATATTATTTAGGTTAAAAACATCCGGGCTTGTGGTATAATTCTATGCTTAGATAACAAAGACAAACATTTGTAGGATTTGTAAAGAAATTTTGAAGCCGTCGGCAACTTCGAAGATGACCCAAACATTAAATTGAGCTCAGGCGTTGCTAGATATTTACATTTTAGTAATATATTTGCTTATGAATTAAATAGTTAATAAATAATTAAAATACATATAGAAAAGATATTTATTTCCATGAATCGCGTTTACAATTGGTTTACTGAGTTTACTCCAGTGATTTCAGTAAACTTGATAAGCTGAAGAGAACAACTTTTTGCACCCACCAATATTTTTTTCTTCGTTGTTAGTATGCCTGAAGTGCATAATATGCATATAGGAAATATTTGTGCAATTGAAAAATGTCTGACTGGTTGAAAATATATTAACACGGACATGAGATGACATAATTTTACATACATTTCATACATATTATGTGTCTTATGTATTCAAACTGTACTTTATATTACAGCCCAAAATATTCTAGCATATGTACCTACTATACACCTATATACTACCCTACCCATCTACTATGTAATGTACATATCAATGGTTGCGAATCTTGCGAAGACTCGTTATTATTATGCAATATAAACAAATTTAAAATTTTAATCGCCAGATTGTATTACCGATACTTGTACTGAAGTACTGATACAATGCAAAAATTAAATTAAATTATTTAAATTTCAAGCACCAGATTGTTATTAGTTTATTACAGTATTACTAATAGGTACTGTGTGAAGAAACAAAAATCCATAAAAATAATTTACTGAAGTAGCAACATTTAAAATAGCAACCCTAAAATAAAATATCCTGCTAATAATGTGTTTGCAATCAAAAACTCAATTACACTCTTCATTCACATTTGGGATTCGGGTATTCCCATAACACATCTGTCTGAAATAAAGTACCTAAATACATACATTTTTTTAGTGTTTACAGAAATCAAATTGTACCTAGGTTATGGTGTATTGTTAATTGTTGCAGATCGTACATTAAATTATACCAAGCCATATTGTTTGCACATCTGTCGGAATAGCTTAATATTGTGTCTAAAACAAATAGCTTAGGAAGTATATAATAATAATATTATATTTTTAAAGCACCCTTGAATTTTATTTCCTACATATGCTTGCCATTTTAGCCTTTACTTCCCCGCAGAAGTGCATTGTTATTTTGTAGTACTAACAGGATAGGACAGTATAAAATAGGTTGATCATAAGCAAATAAATAAATAATATATAAATTATAGTATTATTATTTGTTTTTCAATTGTAGTTCACATACCTTATTTAAGTAGCGTACCTAGATTTTGAATCTGGGTGGAGCCCCATCCTTCTGGGGGCACAAGGACGGAAAAAGGGGTTATTTTTGCGGCCTAAATATACTAATCAATAACACATTTTTTCCTGAATCTAGTCTAGGGGATGGCTATAGTGCACACAAATTACAAATGGATACGTCTTGCGGCTATTGCTTTACCAAAATACAATACAATTCTTGTATAAATGTTTATGTGAAGGAAGCGTTCGAATACTCGAAAAATATTTATATGAACTTACTCTATTTAAATAATTTAGTTTTTACATTTTCCAAAGAACAAGAACATTTGATGGCAACTTTATTTATTTTGTATTTTGTAAACCGTGAATCATCTTATTTCGTTGTTGATCAGAAAATGATGTGAATTATTTGCATATGGGTACATTATTGAGACACTTGTACAATTATATCTGCAAATATTATCAAACCGAAAAAAGTCTTGCATACTGTACGTTATTGAAAGGCTGTTATTGATCAATACACACAAATATTTAAATCAAAATATTCTAACTATATGTATGTGTACAGACTACCTATATTCATGTCATTATTTTGGAATCATATAATACCTGCCTAAACCTATAATAAAAATAACTAAAATTATGTAGCCATGTTGTGCATACACATATTATAGAATGGGCTTGTAGGTGTTAGACAAATGATATTATTGATACGCATTGGCAGAGTGGATTTACCTATATAGAAAGGCTGTCTCATGTTGATTTTTGTACACAACCAAACTAAAATATTCTTAGCTACAGGTACTTATTTATTCATTTAAGTGGATTTGACGTAAAAGTATTAAGTATGTATACACAATACACATGCTATGCAAAAGAACTGATGTGAACTGATACGGCTACACTGATATACCTTAAATCTGGAGAGCTACACCAGGTAATTACCACAATTATCAATCGTAAAGAATGTAGAGACATTACAGCAGTACATTACTTTTACTATCCAGTGCAGGTGAAACAAAATATATTATGTTGATCATAAATATTATGACAAGTTTGTAGCAATTTTAAGTTTCTGAAAAAGTACGACAAATGTTTGCTGCTGAAAGACAATACTAAAAGTTAAAGGCATTCCGTACTCTTTTACTTACAACTAAATTCATGTCCTAGTAGCACTTTTTTACGCTCAAACTTCGTTAAAAACAGTCATTCTAACAAATATAAATACACATTGTACCTAGTAATTAGTAAATATTTACGTGCTGCCAATACGAAATTAACCGATTATGTAATAATGGTAGATATCCAGTTGACATAACGCAGTTAGCATTTAAAAGAGTTATTTTGTCAAAAGTGCGATTGAATTGTTCTTTCACGTAAACAATATTTCTGTGATTTCATGTGTGTTGCAGTGGTAGGTAACTTCATGCAAGTTATAAACCTCAGTGAGTTACATACATTTTATTTGGAACAGTTAATAATATGCCTCTCACTCCAGATTATTTTCTTTTGATTGTTGTCGCATCCGGACTCGCCATTATTATCTCAGTAATGACATTTACTTCGTGTGAATCAATAGTGCTAAATAACAAACTTTTGCAAATACATTTTATAACTGAATTAAAATTGCTGTATGAATCTTTCTCCAAAATTACAAGTGTTCATTTTTTAATAATAAATGCTATATTTTAGGGTCTGCTGATTTACACCACGAGATGTTCCTGTTGCTGCTGTTGCTCCAGATGTGTGAAATACAAGAAGTACCCATACGGAGAAGGTTCGTTAGGAAAAAACTATTTTAGATCATATCAGAAATATACTATAATCCGGACTACACAATTGCTTTGCAAAGCAAAGTAATTATCTGGCTCTTGGGCTGATTGTTTTGCGTTAGTAAAAATCCTATTTTCTATATACATAATGAAATTGTAATTATATTCAGGTGATAGAAAAAACTCCATAAAACAAGGTCACGGGTTTTACGTAACCCCGACATTTGCAGTGACACCTCAAGAAGTGGACCACATGGTGTTTCATCAGCTTTCTCAAGCCCAGTTATATGGAGCTTTCTTAGGTGCAAATGGTCTGAACGATGTGGATACCTCGACAATTCCTCCAGTGTCTGTAAATCCTAGTCCGTTATTCATTGGAGAGATGCTTTACCCAAGCTCTATAAATTGTGAAACTGACGATAATTGTATAGTAATTGGCTCAGTAGACGGTGACGGTGACGATATGACGATGTTCATGTAAAAGTCTAAAATTACAAACAGCATTTATGCATGGACATTTATTCTTCCCTTGTAAGAATTGTTCTGTAGTGAAAAATAAACTTTTCCATACTACTAGTAGTTTAGTGATACGTATTTTAAAATTATAATTGTTGTATCAGCTTATTTTCTATAAGTATATGCTTTTCCTTTATATAAACATCTTTTCATTGTATTGTAAAACATCGAGTTTAATTTATACTTAACGCGATTTGAACTGAATAGGTGAATAGGAGATTTTACTGGCAAACGAAACATTTTAACTCGAATTGATAAACATGCTTAAAATAGATTTCGCACAAATACAGCTTCGTGCAAAACCTGTGTTATAGTAAATTAGGTATGTAAATTCCAGACAGATGTTCTTTTGGAAATAATAAATGAGATTGTAGATTAACCGAAGTGATTAATTAATTCACTTGACAAAAAACTGTTTTATTGTCTCACCGGAAAAATTATACATTAGTAGTAGTACAACTTATTTCGCATAATTCGAATTTAATGACTTGTAAAACTAGAACTAATGCCATAATAGTAATACAGTACTACATGTATGTTGTGTGTAATGTTGAGCAATTTAACTAGGTATTAAAAACCATTTGCGTGGTTCATTAATAAATAGTTAATATTATGAATACACCCGTTTTGGTAACTACTAGGAAGTTAAAATCCCATTTTGTGCGTTTGACACTGAAATTAAACTTTTGGTATAATACTAACAGTCATAAAGTAAAATATTACACTTCAACACGTCAGAATTAGCTAAATAATAAGTATATCGGTTACATTGTTAGTTGCAGAGTAGTAGGAACTATTGTCTTACATACATAACTTAGGCTGTAGCATACAAGTCATATTATTCCTTAATCTGATTTAAAATTTCTATAAGTCTAGTAATTGCATTGCATTTATAACAGTTTCATAGTAGTTCATTATACGAATAATAATATAATATTATAATGGTTTGATTTTACATGGGTTATATACAATTTATATGTAATAATATATTGTCATTTCCTGTCATGTTGCGTTACATGGCTTATATATAGGTATAGTAAATTAATGTTGAGACTCAAAATTCATGGCTCGTAAGTAGATAGAATTACAATACATATGTATTATGCACTGTAAATTATTTACACAATAATTGCACATTCATGGCTTAATTAAATGCGTTTAGAAGACGACTTGATGGTTTGCTGACTGTTTTTCCATACAAACTTGGACGGTAGCGAGTACAATAGACAGTCTTCTATCTAAGGCACTGAGATGTGTTGCAGAAAGAATTGGGTACACCGGATCAAACATTGTAATGTAATCCATGGATCTAATAATACCATTGCAATATTAATGTTTACTATTTACAAACACTATAATGTTCGTATATATGTTTGTTTTTATACCTTCCAAGGGCTCCTTGGAATGTCACTAACGTTGAAAGCAGAGACTGGCGTATTCTAGTAAGTATAATATATAATATATACAGTAAAAATAAGTGATAAATCATTTTCACAACTGTTCAAACTATTCATAAGACAGTTGAAAAATATTAAGCTTTAAGCTTTTAATAATTTGTTATAGCCTTATATTTAATCAGTCTTACTTGCAGCATTGGTACAAAGGAGCAAGAATATCGATGAAGTCTTCATAAGGATTTCCGAAACTAGAAAACATTGCAAATCGAGAATCAGATCAGATTATGTATGTATGAAGTTTATGAAAATGTCATCAGAGATCAGATTATACTCGATACACTAAATTAGAATGCAGAATACGCAAATCGAATGTGTCTCACCTTTTCCCATTGTCGATGAGAAGAATGCTTCTTGAGTGACTATCGTTATCTGGTATCTTAGAGTACAGCTCAAAGTGATGTCGATCTCCATTACCAATCAAAAAGTCGAATATTGACACAGCCACAATATCCAAAATAGTCTAAGAACAACAAAATGACCATTACTATACATGCACATAGCAATCACATTGGGAACGTCATGAGTAATATTGTCATGCATTACTAATCTGCATACCAAAAAATATCAATATTCAAGATATTACCAACCTCGTGTTTCTTTGACGGCTTTTTGTTGTTCATTACCCTCTCACAAAAGTTCATGTTAGTTTCCCAATTTCCTGGCTGATCTTCTTTATAAGTCCTTCTCCAAGGGTTAGCAACAGTACGAAATTTATGGTCCAGCAGTAGAATAAGTGTTCCTTCGACGTTATTATTGTTTGTACACACAGAATCTTCCTTCTTACAGTAATAACAAACTCCATAAAAGCACAGAGAGCCTTTTAAACAAACCGATTCGATTAGATTACATTTGTTAAGCAAGAATCTTCTAAACATTTTCGGATTATTGTGTGAAGTATGGGATACCTGTTTTGTTGTAGAAGGTGTCTTTGAGCATCACATCAGCGAAAGGTAAGATTTCGTTTTCTAAATTAACTTTTCTACCGACAGAGATAGGAGCGCCATTGTATCCAAGAAGAAGATTTAAATAAAAAGCAGCAATTTCACCAAAATGTCTGTCTTTTCCTCCATAAACATTTCCATGTATCACAATATCGCGAGCATACCAACGAGGCTTAAATAGAGCGACTTTACCTCCCTCGAGTGTAACCTCAATTTTCAATTGAGTTCCCCGTTCGCTGTTTTTTGCTTTCTGAATTTCAGCTTTGTTAGCCATTCTGAGAATTTCACCCAGATTTTGTAATCTCATCCAATCAGTAAAAGGCCAATCAGCAGCTAGAGTCCATATGTATTTAGGGTCAAATGAAGACTTCTTTGAAGAATATCTCAACGTTTTTACCAGCCTTTTTACTAATCGAGAAGAATAAGCCTTTGATTTTCTTTCAATGTCCGTTACATAATATTTGTCCATAATTTTCATGAATAAAGTTTCCATCTCTCTGGTTAGAACCGACGTTGGAGAATTCAAAGTCAGTTCACCGTGCTCATACTAAAAACCAATGTTGTTAAAATTACATAGGTGTCACATATCACAGAAAGTTGGCACTAGCATTACATGACTTATACAATAATGAACTATATAATACTACCAACATCAAGTATCAACTTACAATGAACCTGGCACTAATCATCGAGTCATTAATCCTGACATTGCTGCGACTGTTCATCTTCCTAATATCATTGAGGTAGTTATCCTGGAACTGGGTCTGGGACTGTGATGCTCCTTTTGCGACGAGAAGCAGCGTATACAAATTTATAATAATCATTATGGCAATCAAGAAAACCAGGGCGTTTAGAACTTGAAACCGTCGGACCATTTTCATTCATTTCCCACTTGAAAGATGATTACTGCAACATAAAACATTTATCAATCAACTGAATGTTTGGACACACAAGCAAATAGTAGCAATTGTTAGTAATGTTATACAGAAAGAGTTAAAAAGAAACAATGACTTGCTTGTTATGGGCAGTACCTATTTAGTTAGGGTATGGTTAGTGAACATGAGACTTGGGACACACAATGAAAAACTGTAAGCTGTAGTTACATTGCAGCAAACACATCATGCAGATAATTTCTGAATGAAGACAATCTTATCTTCGGACGTAGGGTTAATTTACAATGGTATGTGTGTGGCGTGATTAATAAATGTCATCCATGTCATGATCTTCAATTAGTAGAGTTGATAAAAATTGTATATAGGTGAGGTTCTGAATATAATAATAGTGTCTAGACTATCCATGTTATAAATAGTAATGAAACTTGAGACTGTGTAAACATAGTGAACACATACGATGGCAATACCTACTCATATTTATTAAATGTGGCTCAATAGCACAGAAACCTGATAAGTTCTTTTTATAAACTTGCGTGTGAACTAGGCATTCCTACATCGCTGTCGTGTGTCTGTTACTTTGTACAAATTTTTATGCGAGATTTCTCGTACGTAATACGGAGCTATTTATAACGATAACACAAAGCAGACGTGGTGGACCGACTCTCACACTACACTAGGCTGTACACAATTATTAAATCAGTTTTAATTCGTAAATTGTGAAGTACCTATACATAGAGTGTGTTCCTATCAATATTACCGGGACGGTTATTTATAAGGTAAATTGTTCAAAATATGTAAATCTATTTAAACATTACCCTATCAATAATTATAAAACTTGCAATTTTAATTACTAATATTATGTTCACTTAGCTTAAGATTGGACTACGACTAGTATACATAATAAAATTTTAAGACACGACAGTGTATGCATACTTTGAATACGAACATGACATTTCAATTACTTAAAAATTAAGTAGTAATGATTATTATTGGTAGGTAGTAACTAGTAACTAATCTAGATATTTCATAGCATATTAATTTTATCAATAATTGTGTTTTGAATTAACTATGATTAATTGCATAAAAATAAGGAGAATCTCATTATTCTCAATCTCAACTAATTAACAGTAAGAGACAAAAGTACAAACAGAAGGACGTACAAAGAAGCTGACTTTATCGATTAACGCGGATTACATATAACGATAAACTATGAACTAGTCAGAACAGTCAGAAGAAGCATGAAATAGATTTAGTGGTTACACTACACCGTTACACTTACACCGAATACACGGAAGACAAAGTTGACAAATACTTTACCTGTATATGACCTACATAATCAAACACTTTCAGTAGTCGAGCTTAATAAAACAATGTCATCTCACTTTAAGTTAAAGTTTCGTTTAGTCGGACGTAAAGTTTTATTTCACCGGAGTCCGGTGACCGGACTGACATTAGTACATTCATAAACTAATTTTAAGCTACGTAACGTACAATTGGTTGTCGTAATCGTAATCAGTTTATCTAGTCATGCAAGCTCGTGTGAGACTAAAGTTTTGTGATAAGTCGAGATTGAATTTTTAATGAAAAGACTTTTGATGTTGAGGCAGGTTGGGATAATTAAGAAATAAAATTTGTATAGAATTAATACCAATAATGTTTGCGAGTTGTTGTGTACAACTTTAAGCAAAATTATGTACTCGATTATGTTTTGTATGAGAGAATATTATGCATGTTGCATTTAATGTGTGCAAAGGTATTTTAGAGAACTGAGAAAAAGCAAATGTCAAATCACAAACTCACAACGCGTGTAAAGAACTACATTATCAGATAAATTGTTTATACATGTTGCATTTAATGTGTGCAAAGGTATTTTAGAGAACTGAGAAAAAGCAAATGTCAAATCACAAACTCACAACGCGTGTAAAGAACTACATTATCAGATAAATTGTACAGTGTATTTTAAATGGGAGATGAAGTTAACAAGCCTACATTTTCGAATTATTGGTGATTTGAGAAAGAAAATGAAATGAAAAGGTAGAAAAGTATCGGACTCGTGTGTTGTTGTTTTCAATGTGGGACGGGGACTAGTCACATGAAACAGCTAAAGGAAAATTCATCTTCGACTTGTATGCATGCATAATGAATACACATGCTTCCTCCACTTCTACTACATTTCTTCCGAATCTTTGTAGTTCTTCATCTGCTGTTGTAGGTTCCTCCGATAATTTGCCCGATTTTATTTGACCTGTCTTCAGAAACTTATCACAAGAGGAAAAAATTGGACAAAAAAGGAAAACATATTTTGGTAAGCTTAATTTATTTATGTAATTATTATTCTATCCAATTTCTGCTCTGAATTTGTTCATTGTTGTTACAAAGTTACAACTGTGTGCATTTAACCGCACTTCGCTGGTACAAGACACAAGCATAAATATTGTGATTTAAAATACTTATTGTGTATATTTAATTATCTTTATTGGGTTTAAAGGTTTGAATACTGAACGTTTCGAAGTTATAACGATATAGAAGTACAACTACAATTTCAACAATAAGGAGGTTGAAATAATTGCCGATTGCATTTATCATCTTGTAAGTCTGNAATTTCAACAATAAGGAGGTTGAAATAATTGCCGATTGCATTTATCATCTTGTAAGTCTGTCTACTTTTGTGGATGTCTGTGACGTACCTATTGGACTCGATTGCATTGGTGCTGTTAGTGGCATGACCATATCCACCAAAGTGGTTTTTCTACACGCATTATATAAGGTACATTCTATTTGGTTAAAGTCCCAAAGTATATTCGTCATAATTTTCAAATGCAAGTTGTACTTGCACTGCAATACTATCAATACCTATTACATCATTATTTACTTCATTGTTTTTATAGTGCAAATGATTACCTATCTGACGTCGATGAAGGAAGTTAAAGGCCGAAACTGTAATTTGTTCATAAAGACAATGTGAACAAAACCTTGGGATTGCTGCAACAACAAGTTGACCACCAAACCAAATTATTTTATTGCAATATACAGTACAAAGTAAACCACTGACTGTAGAAGAAGAATCGACTTCACATCCGCTGTTTACCTTGCCTTTGACCTTCTCTGTGCAACTATACTGTACTAAACCATCTGAACTATCTATGAAGTAACCACCACGCATTACTAACATCGAAAGCCGTGTACTTGGCGAAAAAGAAATCTGAATAGGTACCATTAGAAAATAATCTTGTTTTCATCTATTCTACATCTTCTACGACTTACAATTACAAATAGAGATACTCTTCGATTCACTAACGATGCATTGCTGCAAGAAGTAACTGGGAATTAGAGTGAATCTCAACAGTTACTGCAAATATTTACAGAATTAACTTTGGTTTAGGAGTGCTGCATTTAATTTGGCTGTCAACAAAAGTGGAAGAAGATTCAAGATTGTGTTTTGGTGCATTAAACGATAAACTTGCATAGTTTATCAGTTTCTTCCTAATTTCAGTTGTGGTACTGAAATATTTTTATCCTCCATACTGTTGTTGAAAACAACAGAAAGCCTCAAGATGATTAGTTTACTTGGAGAATGGAGTCCCCTTTCCGGGATGAGTTTTGGATACTGGTTGCTCTGTTTAACCATTACAGCCGTCATTATTGCTTTGTATTATGAAGAATCGGCCAAATTTCGATACTATTTCAAATTTGCCATATACGTAGCAGTTTGTTCTTTAACTGGATTATTTATGATGCCATTTTGGGCCTGTCGCCCGCGAAATACTCAGAATACTTTGTAAGTTCTAGAATTTGCAACGCTTTACTTGACTAACTTACTAACTTTACTTATAAAGTTTTATTAGATAAATAAATGATGTGATATAAATCTATTTAGGTGGGGTGTCCCTTTTGTGAGACCTGTTTCACGCCTTCTCGGTATTAAATGGGAAATTTAAAGGGAAAGAGAATTTGGCTAAAGACTTCCCATGTGTGGTGATTTCGAACCATCAAAGTGCGCTGGACTTTTTAGGTAATTATTTAAAACAATTAAACAAATTCATTGTTAGTAAAAGCCTGCTCTTCTCTACAATTGTTATAATGACCCGTTTCAATTTTTAGTGAAGAGGCACAATAAAATAATTATTCTTTTGTTAATTTTTATACTAAATACCTAACCGTTTCACATTTTATACATTCAACAGCAATGATTGAACTTTGGCCAACCATGCGTAAATGTGCTCCTGTGGCAAAGAGAGAAATTCTGTACGTTTTCCCTTTCGGATTATCTTCATGGCTCTGTGGAACAGTATTTATCAACCGATCTAACGCTGCGGAGTGTCGTACTAAGATCAGTATTGGAGCTGAGGTCATTCAAAGAGAAAAGGTACATTTATCCTGATTTTTGGTGTCTCCTTTATATATTTATTTATGTTAAATATCAGGAAATTATTGATATAAACTAAATTATAATAACATGTTATGGTTAAAATCTAATTTCAGACGAAGATGTACATTTACCCTGAAGGAACTCGTAATAAGCGAAGTGATTTATTGCCCTTCAAAAAAGGAGCCTTCCATATTGCCCAGCAGCATCAGTTACCAATTGTCCCTGTTATCATTTCTCCATACACTTTCGTTAATGACAAAAAGAAAATTTTCAACTCAGGTATGTTTCTGCTATTCTATTTATTGGAAGTATAATAAATATTAGTGTACAGAGCTTTTGTTAAATCTCCGTTAAATCATACTTAAAAAATATTTACAGGTCGTGTTTTAGTGACGGTTTTGCCTCCTATTGAAACGAAAGATATTTCTGATATTAACATCTTGACAGAAACTGCTTACAAGTTAATGAATGATGAATACCACAAGTTGACTGATGAAGTGATGAAAATCGCTGGAAGCTCGGCTGTCAATGTATTTTATGACAAGAAGACCGATTCAAATGATGTAGTTGCAAATGGTACTACTGCTGAATCAACTGGAGAAAAGATTGCTACAACTAATACTACTCCTACATTCGGAGATGCTAAGAAACTCATGTAATATGTAACAGTAACGAGAATGCTTAATAATTTATATAACCTGCTATATTTGTGTGGATTTGTTTGCTCATTTATATCAAAATAACATGTTCAAATTACAAAATCGATACGAGTCATAATGAGGGGTAACGTAAAAAGAAACAGTTCGCTTAAAGGAGAATTATTATTGTCTTCGATATTATGCTTTTAATAATATAATCAAGCTCTATTAAATAAGTATAGTAATTAATATTTTTATGTTGTAAATATGCAAATATTTACTGTTATTTACTCTGATCTTTCTTAGAGAGGGCCCACTTGTTTGTCCATTGTTAATAGTTAGTACCCAATGCCAAGCAATGTAACTCAACTTTATCTGTATTTCAACAGAAAAGTTGGTTTAATTCGGTGTCAAAGTGTCATTTATTCAGAAATACAATTGTCAAAAAACTCATGTTTGTTATACGAGTCTGTATATGTGAAAATGTACTTATACAAATTATAACCAAGGTTGTTAAACCGTAATTACGAATAATAATCCAGATACCATTTATGAATAAGTGTAAGTCTTTAAGTCAGTCTGTGTGATACTTTTGCAGTTTTGCTGTTAGTAAAAGTGTGAGCAAATGTTATAAGGTTTTTGATCGTTTTCTTGATCTATACTGTTCATTTCAGAGTTTATACTAGGAAAGGTATATCGGTTCAGTACATGATGCAAAGCCGAAATATTTTATGATCCATGGATATTGTTTTCAATACATTACTATTATTTCGTTTGCTACCAAACGATGAGAAGCTAGAGTTAATGCTAAACAATAATAATTATTGTTATATTTTTTGATGTAATGATATTAGTTACCTAAATGATGTGTATGATCTACAGCTTTTAAACGCATGTCAGTAACCAACTTCATTCGATCCAAGTGGTCCAACTAGATTATAGTTACATTGTTATTACGAAATAGCAATAACTAATTACTAGGAAAGAATCATAAAAAAATACTTATTACCTACAGTAGTACCTTAGTATAGTATGATAATAATGTTACTCTGTCTGTAATAATTATTATTGTTAGTTCTTGTGGGCTTAAAAAGTAAAATATGAAATGTACAAGTATTCGAAAAATGTTCCTGCATTACAAGTTCACATAATCCAATGTCAAAATGAATAAAATAGCAACATTTAAGTGCAATCAAAGAATTTTTCTTTTTTGACTAGATCATACATAAAGCAAAAAATTGAGATAACATTAATTTATAAATCATATACAAATACAAAGAGAAGTTAGCACCAGTTTCACTCATCATCTTTTAATATTATTTCGCAAACCCAAAAATTGCCAGTTCAGTCGGTACATAAATGTTACACGAATTATTAGTACAATGCTATAAATTGTCATGCACTCATGGCATTGTAATATCTAACTGTATTACTTATGCATAATACCATACATATTATGTGTTACAATGGTATGAATGAAGTAGGCAATGCAACTGTAACTGCAATAACTGCATTATAAATTATAGAGAGCAGGAATCTGTATAACAAACGGTACACTTAAAAACTCACTCGGATTGGTGACGTTGGGATGAAGTTGCTTTGGTTCAAGATGTTCAATTGGAGTTTGCAATTTATGCATGTTGTATAACTAATGCTTTAAAGTATATCAATACTTTAACTATCTACATTATCCACTTGGGCTTTGTACTGTGGACTATGCTATGCTAGGTAAATAAGTATTAAATGTGCAACATCAATTGAATTGGTTTTAAGAACCTAGTTTTTAGTATATGCTAGTACTAGTATCTAACCTGCTTAGTTTAGTGCATTTTTGTTTGTATGTTTATTTAAATTGCATGAACATTACCAGATGTAATGCATAACACGTATTAGTTTTAGAAAATCCTTACAAGCTGATACAAGGTTGTCGGTTTTTGTTACTATGCTATGCAAAACAAATTATTTTGATTCATGATTCAAACACGAAACTCATTATTTGTCAGTTATCTATAAATATGGATTTATTAACAACAATGATGTGCGTGTGTCCATCAAGTCCACCTTTTCTGTTCATGATGCATGATAGTTATGATAATGGTCTGCATGTCTACGTGTCATATGATGATTGCCAGCATTGAAATTTATCATAAGTATTTATGTTCCGGCATTCTATACTTTCTGCCGTAATCGCGTGAAAGTATTTGTTCATAAAATTATTTTCATTTCTTTAGAAGGTCAGTTTTTATTCATAACAGTTGTCCGAAAAATGTTATAAAACACATGCTATGCAGTAGCTTTCTTGCTGTAAGTAACAATGAGAAATTACTTTGAAAGACTGTGTAGCTCTGTAGCTGCAATAATATTCATCTCATTAACGAAGCATCAAAGACTGTAGAGTACAAATTATGCTATACTTACAATTTCCACAGGCAAACAACCAGTCAAAAATATATTATGTAAATATTTATATGAGTAATGTACGAACATAAAATCACTTTATTTATGTACGCTTAAAATTTCATGACAAAGAAGAATCAAGAAAAGAAATATTAGCAAAAGTAACGCAAAAATTTGTTCACCAGTTCGAAAAATCTTTAATCGTCGAAATTCGTTCTTATTGTTTAAAATTAATACAAAATTATTATTGCCTTCTGTTGTTAAGTTTTGTGAATGTATATAGATAAAAGGCAAATATTGTTTTTTTGTGTAAAGAGGTCACAAAAATGTATGATATTTAGGACCTATTTTTACCACACCAAGACTAAGGCTTAAGATATTTACATTAAAATTATAAAGATTAAAAAATCTCGACATACATAGCACATTAGTACATAGACCAGTTAAAGCTTGTTCACAATCTCATTAAATTATCCTAGCAGAATAACCCTTGCGTTTTTAGTATTGAGTTTCATTCAAACATTCTAACGTTTCAGAAATACTGTTATAAATACTATACTATATAGTACCTATAATATGGAGAATGAATCAATGATTTTTTGACCTATGTCGAATGATTGATCGATTCATTATTAGTCGCGTCATTTTAGGTTAAGTATTCATAGCTTTAGCGTAATCGGGTATACACAGGATGCATCAACTCCCTATACTCGCAACCAAATAATATTATGTTCATTTGAGTGAAGAGATTAGATACACGCCAATAATAACTCATCCTACTGATAAAAACGTAGTAAGGATGAACAATGCAAATTGAAATTTACATCAGCGTTGTCTCATCTCACACTTAACATTACTTGTACTTGTATGTCACCCCAAAGCAAAACTCCTATGTTGTTGCTAAGGCCTATTGCTGCGTAGATTCTAGACCATTCTCTGCTTATACGGTAAAGCAGGAAGCTTGTTAACTGAAATTCAAGCACCAAAACATAATAAACGCCATACACGAACGAACACCTTCGCATCGCTCACTCCAGCAAACGTAAAGTGTGTAAAGGTGCTTGTTTTTTACAAACTAAATTTACTATACGTAAATTCATGCTTGAATTACTATTACTGCTTATTTATCCAACAAGGAATTTCAGTGAAGATTAGAGATTAACCTCTAAGCTGTACACATAGTTATATCACATGCCATTGTAAAAAGTCTGGACAAGATTATTATTTTATGTGCATCATTGTAATCGCTGTATGTACATGTAAGTTAAGAAGATTTTGCTTTGCGGTTATGATATTTTGTCTTTGTATTTCTACATTCAGGTCGCTAATGTAAATAAAGTTTTATAGGGATTTCTTTGCTGTGCTCCTGTTCGTATGTACACGTAGAATAACTTCGCTTCCCCAAACACTAAAAGTCGAGCAGTACAGAACACAGCCCGAGCTCTAAACAAATGCCGAACACATACACACACATTCACTCACACACACACGTACACATTATACAATATCATAACATAACATTCTATCCTCTGTAAACAAAATATGTACTTACTTTATGCTTAAGCATCGGCCGTTTAATTACAATACTTTGCCACGAATTCCACACACACAATCCTTACGGACAAAATATAATTTGGCTGAATTTTCATCCAAAAAACAGGTAATTTTTCAAACTATTATACCTTGTATATCTGGAATTTTCCTAGAGCTTGCTTTTCTGTGCAGTTTTCATTGAGGTTTGTTGTCAAATATTAAACAAAGTATATTGGCCATGGGCCAGCCCGGCCGGGTTTCAGTTTGTGTATACAACACTAAACTAACCCTTCAAAAACTTAAAGATAAGGTTCAAAGGAAACTTATAGCGGCTTAAACTAATGTAGGATTTCATTGGCAACGTGTTATTCAACTTGTTTGCTATCATATTAAAGAACACTAGTAAATTGTTTACTAGTGTAAGTGCAACCGCCTGCAGAACCTTATTTATTTTAAGTTCACTACGACGCAATTTTTTTGGCAACCGATACAGTTGTAAGGAATTACTAGTGCTGGTAGCATATAAGAATATTAGTTTGTGTGGAAAAACTAATTTTTTGTATCTTTTCAGAAATTTTACCGTTTTCATTGAATGCATTATGAGCAAACCTTCGTTGGTAAAATGCTTTCCTGTAATTTACCCGGACGAATGTAAAGAGAGATACGTACATGATAATACAGTGATTGGCATTGGCAGCCCTGATAAGAAGGATCTCAACTATAATAATAATAAGGACCATGTAATTTGCAATGAAATTCAACAGTCCAGTTTTCGACCAACTGAACTACATAAGGTAAAAACGCATTCAAATTTCTTTAGAACTGAAACTAAATTAGATGATGGTAAATTAAAATCACCCTCTTATGATTTTAATTTAAAGGGGTCTGCAAACTCACTTGGCAAACTAGATTCATCGGAATACGAAGAAAATACTGCTGTCCACTTTTTAAGCCCCATATCGGGGTTTACACTTGGAGTAAACCCATCGGACAGTGTTGGCGATTTGATTTACATTAACGTTTGCTCTGATAAGAGCATCAAGAATATAGTTCTAGGAATTCGTCAAGATAACTCAGGGTAAGATATTTTTCTGTTAGTGTACGTCCCTCTGAATGCATACGTCGAGAATTTCACACCACCGCAATCATTTGAGGAGCACAGTGTTATTATAATTTTTATGTTTGTCTCAACAGGGGAGGATGTCATTCACAGTGGACCATTCCCGTTGTTCGGGGAAATGTTCGAAAGGAGGTGGGCGAAAATGGAAAAGTATGCATAGTACACGATGTGATTTTCAATCCTTCAGCATTACTTATTGCGCAAAGCAATTCAGAAATCATGGGGAAAGTTCAGCAAGTAGCTGTGGATATCGTGCAAAACAACTGCAATATAACACTTGACAGTGACAGTATACGGAAATTGAATTACAAGTGAGAATCAAAATGATAAAAACAAAGTTCTTTTATTTAAAGTTTTCGTGATGTAGATTAAATTTTAACAATCATATTTCTTGATAGATTCACCGCAAAGACTGCCCTGATCAGGTACAAAATTGGAGAAATTCCACCACAAATAAATCCTGATTTCATTGAGAAAACACTGACAATCAAGCATAAAACACTTTGTCGAGTGGCTCAAGTTGCTGAAACTAAACCTGATGAGCACGGAAATAATGAGACTGATAATGTAAGTATACCTTAAGTCATATTTACTGATACTAGAAGACTTGGAGGGGAAGAGATAATGTCATATACTGATTTTTTGCTGTGGTCCATTTTTGTATATAGGCTAACCAGAAATCGTGTGTGATGCCCAAGTATCAGTTGTCCTTTGATTCAAAAGATTCTTGCTACGACAGTGACGACGAGTGGCAGGTATACAGCAGAAAAAAGCAAAACAAAATTCCTAAAGAAATTCACTTGACGATAGCAATGCCCAAAGAAGCTGACGATGCCAATATTGCCGTAAAATTGCTTGAAGATGGTCGTTATTTCGAGTTAACATCGACTCAGTATTACCTAAGACTAGGGTTGCCCTTTCAAGCTCATTGTGAACCAATGGCGAACTTTGACAAAGAGTTGAAACAATTGCTGGTTAAAATAAAAACTACAACAGTGAAAATGTGGAAAGATCAGGAGTCATCTGTATTTGAGAATTTAAGAAATCTCGTGAAAGCAGAAATGGACTCTGACGACAAGAAAAATGATGATGGCAGTGATCGAGAACGGGACAGTGGAATCGAAAGTCAGGATTCCCTGGAGTCTAACCATTCTGAGGTACATAATATAACCTTATTGTATATAAACGCTTACATGTATTGCAAATATCTATTTAAATGTTTAGCAAAATCATGCAATTCTTACAAGTGACAGGGTTTTTAAAATTCAATTGCTTATTTTTCTTTTAGATCATTCCCGACTTTGAAAACGCCGATGTGGTGGTTAAAAGCATTTTGAAGCAGACTCCTCGTTCTCGCAGTATGTCGGAGAGCTGCGTTGATGAAATGAGTTACAGTAAAGTAAGTTATATTTACTTGTCTCCTTTCTGATAAAACGTATCTTCAGATTGATAGCCAGGATGTTTCAGTATGTAATTTTTGTTTTACAGGAGTTTTTCATGTCGTTGGAAAGTTTGGAGGAGAGTGCCGAAATGTCCAGCAGCAGAGGGTCGTCGGCAGGGCTGGAAAAAAGCGTTCGTTTTAGCGATTCAGTAGAGCGTCGTTTGTATCGCAGCAACTCGTCTATTTTCGGACAGAAGAAGAAGAATCAAAGAAAAGCGAAGAACAGGAGGAAGGCGAGAGAAAGGGCTTACTCTGAAGGCTCTGCTTCGTCAATGGATGAGGGTGAAACTCTCTCAGGATTAATGACTGGTACAAATCGTCCAAAAAAGTCACCACGCTCCAATGAGGATGAGAGTGACGAAGAAGGTGATGATGATGCTCTAGACTGAGAGCGTAATGTTCATATTTCAAGTACAATACCTATTCTAAAGTCAGCACTATTCTTTAACCAGTGATTTGACTACCCAGTGATGTTAAACAATTTAAGCGATTTACTAGTATCATGTTGAACAAGCATGAATAATGAATAATTTTAAATGAATCTGTAGTTTAGTATAAATATATTGGTGTGTATTGCATGAACCATTCTCGAATCATGTTATAAGTATTAGCGAGAATCCGATCATATTAGGAAATATGCAAAACGGTTTGTTATTTAGTTATCTTTGTGTCTTTATCATGGGTTAAATGTATGTAACATGCATGTAAAAATATATTACTTACCACTGTATAACTACGGTCCATAGTCGTTAATGACAAAATGGTGTCAATAAAAGTAATTATTGAATTATATCAAAAAGAGCTTTCTGTACATCATTGCCCCTTCATTGGGTGACAACATAAAAATTAATTAGTGCTAGCAGTAAGAATTTTAGTTTGGACAAAATTCACATATATATCCCATCCACAGGTACAGGCCATTATGTCTAAATCACTTGTGAAGCATACTTATATCGTAGCGTGTGACCTTAGTCATTTAATTGATGCGCCATAATCTATCATGTAGGATGAATTTCCAATACCTACAAACGACAAAGGCGCAATACTGTGTATTTGATAATATTATTAGTAGGTAATAATATTATAATAAGCCTCTTTCATTGAAGATGTGAGTTTATCCTTCGTAGCATATGCAATTATTTCAATTTCAGCTTTATATTAGGAATAGAATGGATAGGTACTCGTAATATTTATATTGCACTAAATAGAAACGCATTTTTTAAAGCGGTCAAGAAAGCAACTTCAATAACAATTCCACAGCTCTAATTAAAAAGTGTTATTGATATTTTTATTGTTATTTTATGCAGCAACTGACTCACCAAATTCCGTTTGTTAATTTCAATCCATCGCATAAATCGACATTTTCACTTTTATACTTTCGAGTAGGTAGGTACAGTATATTACATAGTTCGAAGCATTGTATATAGTCATTAATTTTGTAACATATGTAGCATTATTTATTAAACCTATTCAATCAAATGTTTGTTTATTCAACTGAACAATGTCACTTTATGCAGTCAATACAAATTCATAGGCGATTTAATTTCGTACTGTTATCTATCTTTGATCTTTATTCTGTATCATTATCATTTCCCAGCAAATGCAATGTTCGAATTTTCTTTGCTATGTAATAATATTATTATTCATAGTTGTACATACTATAGCTATGAAGTTACCACGATGTAAATGAAATTACTGGCATAACATACTTTACTTTGAATCGTTTGTTTAGTCGTTAGCTTTAATAGCTTTTAGATTGTTAGAAGCTGCTAACATGAGGGATACTGAACAGCATTAGTGGTACCTAAAGTACCTAGTACCTACTGAAAAAGGTTTTCCAGAATTGATTTAGAATTCCCTGCTATGAATTTTCCACTTATCAATTCTGTTGACTCATCTCGTCAGTAAAGTCCACAACATAAACAAAATAAAGATCAATCTTTAAGTGCATGACTATGACTCATCACCACATAATATACCAATAATATTATCTTTCATTTTATTTGTATTCATGTAGTGTCATTTCGTTTATTGGCATGGCATCATACGATATATGAATGATCTAACCATTTGCATTTGCTTAATAGGTACATCATGTGAGCACTAATTATTGATCATTCACAACACAAATCATTCCAACCTTGTCCAGTTGAAGTTGCTAGATTATTAAATTACGTAAATATAATTTCCGTAATCTACATCGATACCTGTCGTATCGTCTCATCCTTATTTCCCAATTACCACTAAAAGGTATGTTCAGCATACAATTTACAATCTGTAATGGATATTTTATTTTATTGCATCTATCCAAAATCAAATCTGCTAAATGCTTAAAATGTCCATTTAACCAAACAAAGGAATTATTAATTATGCAAAGTGCAAAAAATAGCTACTATTAAATGAAATATTTATGTGAGCACCTACAGATATAAGTGAACAAAATAAGAGTTTCAGCACCTAGCAATTAAGGGAAGGATATTATTTATCAGGAACACGTGTTATTATGTGTTAATTATAATATCTGCTGCTGAATGAGTTTGTATTTAACATTTGTCATAGTCATTACTTACTAGTGCAATACTTTAAAGTGGCTACAGTAGCTAGTAATTATAATTTATTGTCTGGTAAGCACAAGTTTGTATTATTGAATACCTAAAATACCTATGTATATTGCATATATTTATATTGAGTTTGGTCAAAATGTTATATCTTGGCCTTGCTTACTGAATGAGAATTTACAGCGCAGGCCATGGTTATTTCTACAGAAGTATTTTAGAGTTTGCATGAACGGATGCCTATATAAACCACAATACCATAGAGATTGTTAAGCTAAGCTTACTTTTAGTTTACTTTGGAGTTATAATAAACACATATATTTCCTGCTGTGTATGGTATATAATATAATACGTAATAATTTCTACCTGAAAAAGAAGCAAAAGTTTGGTCCTTGTTGCAAATACTTAAATATATTTAAAATTATTTGTATCTGTTTCCAACTGACCTCGCGTAACCTTCCAAGATGAATAAGACACAACCGGCACAGCACATGCATTAGTACCGTTGTCTTACTCTTAAGAGTCATATCTTTTTTAACGTGTATTTAAAGTGAAGAGTAGAATATTTGCTCCCTTGCGATTTGTCTTGTCTATTCATTGTCAATCCACCTTACTTTCCATTCCCCACACTACTGCAATATTACAACATACCTTCACGATAACGTAAATTAGGGGTTGTTAGTCAGGTGAGTACTACAAGCTAAAACAGTTTTCGTTCAATTATACTGTGGAGTCGAATCTGAAAACAACTGCTCTGCTGTTATTTAGGATTTTTTCATCTGGTTCGTGTATAAATAATTTAATTTGCAATACATAGAATCGATCCACATCAAGATATACAAAACAAATCCTTATCTCAATATGGGAGTCAGGACGGTTTTCATTCTGTTCTTCATAATTTCATCTGCATTTGCGGTTAGTTCGGCCAGATGTTCCTATTTTCATTTCTAAATAAATCTTAGCACATGTATATGACACTCACTGTCACTAGAAATCCCTACTATCATGTAATAATGTAATATAATATGTAATTACACTGTAATATCCACTAATCTGTTACAACATACAAAACAGGATCCGGATTGAGAAAAAATTAAATCTTTTGACACACTTTAAATATTTTGTTACTGTGAATGATGCATGATATAATAATTGTTTCAATTTTTGTTTTATAGGCAATGCCAGGAGGAATTTCGGACAATGAGAAAGATGCCAACAGTGAAGTACAGGGCTACACGACAGCTTCCAGCGAGAAAATAAAAGAAAAGGCTACCGCACTTTTGGCGAGTGGAGATTCTAGTACTCCAAGCAATTTGTTTGATAATGAAACTCCTGAAGCAATTACTTACAAGACCCAAATTGTAGCTGGAACAAATTACTTCATAAAAACAAGAATGGGTAAATATATCTTTCATGTGAGACTTTACAGGGATTTTAAGGGAAATGTCGAAGTCACGAAAGTAATTGGACCAAAGGCCGAAACTGATCCCATCAACTATTTCTGAACCCCTTTTGCAATTCATGCTTATGTAACTAATCTTATTTGTAAACTACACAATTATTACTATCCTCTAAAAAATACTAGTTTGTAAACTTAAAAAACGTACAAAAGTTGCATTACCTACTAATGATAATCATGATATTATTATACTGTGAGACCTAATAAAAGGTACCACATTCATTTACAAATGATGTATTTATTTCTGTTTCTATTACTAAATTGAGTTACCTAATCAGTTAGTCAACAAATAATGTAATGTACAAATACATTAGTATTTTTTTGCTTGGGAATCCGTGTCTATTTTATTCTTTTAAAATAATTTACTAATATAATGTGATACAATATCTGTGTTTAAATGAATCATTACTTTGAGTTAGAATCGTTTAGAAATGAAAATAGTGACGCTACTTTATGATATGCTGACTCTTTAATTAGGTTGCGAGATATTTCCTATTTAGTTTCTTAAAAAGTAAACCTGTTTTTAGAGATTCATTCAAGTTTGAATTGGTTTAACGATTAAATTACTAGGATTAGTAATTTAATTACAAAATAGGGGTTTTATTTGAAAAGTAATAATGTTTCTACATGATTAATGTTTAATGTAATATTGAGCATTTACGTGTTACTAGTTTTGTGGTTTTCGTCTTCAAAATAAAATCGTTTAATTTCAATTAAGTAGGTACTATAAAAACTGCAATTAACAAAACAATTTTATTAATACTCCCGTTTTCATCAATTCTCATGTTCGTTAGTTTATTTCGTTTTCATTCTCTCATCCCAAATAATAAATGTCTGTAAAATGACGACCTAAATAATAGCTGTAAGATAATATATCTTCATATTAGCATTTCATAAGAATCTTGTAGCAAAATATTGAAAGCTTTATTTTAAGTATATTGTACATTTTTGAATTAGTCTCATGCATGTGTTATGTGTAGTGTGAGTTATAAGTTCAGAAAGGGAATTCCAAAGAAGTTTATATTCCGACCCAAAATTATTTTTTTTGACAATAGCAATAGTACATACCTACCTATAATTATATCATATAATATTATATCATTACAGCCGTAGTGTGACTGCTTAAATTATGTTTCATGAATTACATACAACAAAAGCAACAAGAAGACATATAAGACATGTTTCATGGTGTATGCATTTTATGTGAATAATGACAGCGATTATGCGTTTGTGGCAGTGTTACACATTATACGATATGTGCTGGATTGAATGCAACATTTCCAGGTATTTACATACAGCAAGCAGAAGTCCTTGCTTTTGTCCATAGAGTACAAAACCAAAACTTCTAACATACATGTGAAGTTCTCATGGAGCAGGAAACTTTCAGTTTCAGTTTTCAGTCTTTTTTACTTCGGTAACAAAAACAAATTAAGACAGACAGAGGAGAATGCTTCAAAATAAAGTAGAAAATTATATATCAACTTGTGCCTGGAATAAAAAGGTAAGTAAATTGACTACACTTTTGTTCAATAAAACATACTTATTATTTATTACATTTTACATCCATACATTTTCCAAGTTTCTTACAAGATCATAACTAAATAAATAAATACCTTACCTATGTAATGTACCTATGTGTATAATATAATAACTCTGCCTTTGATACTGAATGTATATAAATGAACGGATAATATAGAATTGATCATTTCATTTAATGATGACAGGCCAGAAACAACAATGTAAGTTGATTTATTCCATAATTGAAGCCAGTACGTTTTGTGTCTGCATAATAATGACAACAAGTTAAAAAGGGATCAAATCAGAATCATTTACAAGGGACGAGAGTGACACCTGACACGAGGACAAGACACATCAGAAAGAAGAGGCACTGTAAATAATAGACGGGATAAAACTGTATGCGAACATCTTTCTTTTTCTTCATCCTTTGCACAGTCACAGTAAGTAATCATCTTAACATCTGTAAGCAATCTTATTTGTGTTCACGGAATAGCATCATATGCATTAAACCCCCTTGCTATTCCGTGGTTTGTATTAAACTCTTCTGATTTCCTGTACCTGCATAACATAACATAACGGTGCTTTTTTGACGTGACTAGATCTTCACCTGTAGCTGTACGTTGTCCTTATTGTGAGAAGTGGTGCTGTCTTAGTTCATCATCTCATCATGTCTTCCCGTATGTGCAATATCTAAGAAAACAATATCTTCTTAATTAGAATAGTTCAAAAATATGTGTTTCAGTTCAGTTGTGAATTTTCAGTATTTGTTTGTGTGTAAAAAGTGTAGCGTACGATATACATTTTGAAGGCTGGATGAACAATTTTTAAATGATAGTAGTTTGTAATTACAAGTTCAACTCACTCAGGTAATTTAGTAGTTATAAAAAAATTTCAGCAACATTACATAATTCTAACTACCCTTAAAGTTTGTTCTGTACAACACAAATAATTTATTTGGAAGTATCATTGAAAGTAGACGTAGGTATGTTTGCAATGCTTGTATATAACATCCTGAGAGTTACTATCGGTAAAAAAAGTTCTTAATGAAGAGTGCAGGTTAGGAAAACAGTGGAAATTACATGATGGATGGGCAATTCCATTGTTGCTTACGATTGTCATTTCGGTATAACTCACACAATAATCGTTCACTAAGCCGGAAAGTTACTAAATTAATTACGTAGTGCAAGTAAATTGTATTTTGCACACGTGTATTTTCCTGCTTTTACGTTAACCACATATTATATAGATAATGTACGGAGAAATTGCATTGTAAGAATATCTCATACATTAAAACGCATTAGTGGTTTCAGTAGACGGAAAGTGGATACAATAATATTATTTAGATTTCAACGTGATAATTACAAGTCTTGAACAAAACGCTAGTACCTTTAGTTGATTGATTTGATTATGAGCTATGAACATGATTTTTATCATGTTCATTTAACATTTACGCTCACAATCAGACAAAACTTTACTCTTTAAATCAAAGATAGAATTGAATAATACATTTGACATAATATAATATTGGAAATCTTATTTGCATATAATTCAACATGGATTTTTGTTTATCAGTTTTAACTTATTTTCTAGCCACTGATAGTCGAAGCCCTTTGAAGATATTTTCCATAAAAATGTTTGCCAGAGCATCGTTTTATCCAACTTTATTTTATAATATCTTGATGGCTAGAGTTTCGAAGAGAAAATGGTTCGACCGGATCGACAGAAATGTAGTTTTAGGAGCCTTGCCATTCAGAAGCATGGTGAACACATTACATGAAGAAAAAGTGAAAGGAATTATATCTATGAATGAAGATTATGAACTCTGGCTTTTTTCATATAAAAAAGAGGTAAGCCGTAAATATTTTGATACTATATAAATGTCTCTACGAAATACTATTTTAACTGTTCTTTTATTTCAATTGTAATTGCAGGGGTGGGCTAAACATGGAATATCTTTTCTTCAGTTACCCACAAGAGATATTTTTGAAGCTCCTTGCCAAGAAAAGCTCAAACAGGGAGTGGATTTCATTAAACAGTTTAAAGGAGATGACACGGTATACGTTCATTGCAAGGCTGGACGTACAAGAAGTGCCACAGTTGTTGCGTGTCACCTTATGGAGGTAAAAAACCAATTTTAATGATTCATAATGATTAACTATCCGATGCTACAACTATAATATAAGTATCAGCTAACTTAGTTACGTGTTTATCACTTTTTGAACAGAAAAATGGATGGAACCCGGAGCAAGCAATCTCCCATATGAGAAGTTGCCGTCCACATGTACTACTTGGACCTAGACAAAATTCAGCCATTCGAATTTATTATGAGACTATAAATACGAATGTTTTACCAAATGCAACAACATAGTTTGTAATATCAAACTTTTTAGTAGTTATTTTATGACTTACATAAACTCAAAATATAAAAATTGTGTTCACTACGTATTCAGTTCATTTCGTTTTCAAATATGTTACAGATATTTAGTGCATACAAAGTTTGATGGTGTTTTTATTAAAATAACCTATAGGTACATTCGTTAGAATTCGAACAGTATACATTGACGGCTAAGGTTCAAATTGTTTATAATTGTCCACTTGGGGTTTCTAATGGAACATCAAAACCAGAAGGTCTAGGGAAGTTAGGATAGTTATCACTAGTCCATACAAATTTTTCAGCACGAGCTGTTCTGTTTCCCCAACCTCCATTCATATCCTGCATTGCGTGGTATACCATCCAGCTTTCTGTTTTATCTGGAAGGATGTGTTCAGGTTATTTCAAATGTTAATTGAATATATATTATATACATTCGTATATATGTATAGTATATTATTTACCGGGGGATACTGTAAAAGAAGCGTGTCCGGTAGCAAAGACACTTTGTTCGTCATTTCTCCAGAATACGCAGCCTTCGGTATTATGCCACCAATTAGTAGGAACCAAAGGATCCTTGAGGTCGTCAATACCCATAATACCTAGGCAGTAATTTGGATCTCCACTTCCTGAAGCTGAGAATACAACAAAAGTTCTACCCTCACGTTGAATTATTTGGGGACCTTCCGTTACTGGAACTCCCCACACTTCCCAATCGTACAAAGGTTCTCTTATGAGTACTCTCTCCCCAGATATTTGCATTGGGTGATTCATTTGAGCAATGTATATTATCTGTGGGAATAAATCCGTCAGAGTTCTGGAACCAGACCACATCATGTAGTAGTTACCGTTTCCATATTGAAGAAGAGTGCCATCAATGGCTCTAAAATCTTCAGACGATGGGGCCAGTCTTTTCACAAGTAAGAAAGAATTTGTATTAATCATTTAAATGAGATCCACTCATATATTCAAGTTTAAGAGAAAAGTAGTATTAATTGTTACTCTAAACAAATGGAGATAATTAAGGGAAAGAACTCACTTTACTGCTGAAGAGTACCTCCCCAAGGGATTGCTACTGCTTAAAGCTCTAATTACGTACATTCTATGGTTCATATCGTCTCCATCATCCATTGTAAAGTAAATATACCAGTTCCCTTCTACAAAATGAATCTCTGGGGCCCATAATGCTCCAAAACCCGGTGGACATTCAAATACGTATGCAGACTCAGAATTTCTAAAGTTTGTCAGCTCACGACTTTTGTAAATTATTATTCTACTGTTGGTTGAGTGCGAATAATAGTAAAATCCGTCTGTATGCAAGTAAACGTATGGATCTGGAGTATTGTGGTCAAAAATAGGGTTATGGTACACTCCATGTGTATTCGCTGAATCACATATTTCGGTACAGCTAATTAACAAAATCAATACTTTCAAAATACTGAAGAAAGTATTCATGGTTTGTTATTAATTAGAATTGTGAACTAGTTTAAAGAGCAGGCATATAATTCAATTGATAAAATACACGTCAATAATATACAATAAATTTCTTTCACGCTTTAATAAGTCTATTTACATGGAGTATCATATATATTTTAAACCATAAATCATAGATAAAAAGATAAGTAATGGTGTCTCTAGTCTCTACTTTGCATTGTATATTAACATAATTAAGCCTTATAGACTATATTATAGGTCATATTATTATATCTAAATGTAAGTCCATGCACTGTATACGGTCCAGTATATTAGGCAGACCTTCATTTTTGATTATTATAACACCCACTTGAAGATCTAGTTGTTATTATGAAGTGTAATGCAGATAAAACGAATTCATTGAGCTGGGTTTGAATGAAACATTAAGTTAAGTTAATATACAGTTATATTTTTGTTCGATAAGCCGGTAATGGCTTTGACTTGATGTATTTATTCAAAAGCATTTACCATAGTCATTGTGACATAATATTTGCTTAATTTTAAATTGCTATCTACTAATGTGACTAGGCAGGATAAAAGTAGGATCGTAACAACTGGTTTAGGTTGCGTTACATTAACTGAACTTTATGCAAAGTCTGATGCTCATCTTCCAGTTAGGCAAGAGTAATAACGTCTCATAACAATAACAAAATAATTGCTTTTGTAGAAAAATATGCTAAGGAAATTTATCTTAGATAAGACAACAGCTTTTCTAAAAATATGTTCGTATTATCCGCATGTGGCCAATGTCCAGAACCTTTGATGATGGCCAACTCTGAGTTAATAAACGTTTTTTGTATTGTTGGGAAATCTTTTTCATGTATGTAAGGAGAGAGCTCTCCTTTTATAAACAATGTGGGAGAAGAGTACTTAGAAAGTAACAGATGCTCAGGAAACTCGCCGATCTTGTTTAAGTATTTTAATAAAACCGGCAAATTAGGTTTCCAATAAAATGTATCGTCTTTTTGGGCCAAATTCGTAAGAAGAAAGGCTCGTAAGGCAGCATCCTAAAATATAAATGAAACGGATTCCGTAATTATTGTGGTCAATGAATGAAGATCTCGAATAAAAATATCCTATGTGATTTAGTTTTCTTTTCTGATTACATCAACATCTGGTTTTAGCAAGTTGTCAGCAATCTTTCTCGCCTCGGATATTTGTCGTACAGTGGAATCAAATTTTATCGCTAACATGAGACGCACGAAACCTTTAAAAATCAGATTTAAATCAATAATTATTAATCAATTTAGAAACAAATGATGCTATTTTAATGCAAAGTTGTTAATACGTTTCATATACTCCATATCCGCAACTTTCGATAAAGGAGATACGTCAACTACGATCAGTTTTTCAACAATATCCGGATACTTCAGTGCAAAAGTCATTACAGTTCTTCCCTGCAAGTCAGAATTATTATTGTATCATCAAGCCTGTTTAGAACGAAATCATTTTGTTTACGTTATTTCTTTCTGTATTACAATACAAACACAAACCTATATTTAATTGCCTACTGCAATTTGGCAATTAGGTAATACGAAAAACTAGTACCACCCTGCTATTAGTATTCGGTGAACATTATGTTATAGTAAAATGATATGAATTTCGAACCCCCATTGAATGGCCCATAAGCGAAAACTTGGTTATTTCTAAATGTTTCAACAATTCCTTGATATCTTCAGCCATTGCATCGTAGGCAATATCGTCAGCATGAGGACTATCTCCGTGATTTCTCGCATCAAAAGTCACAACCTGTATAATTTCAGAAATAAATCAGCAAAGTAATGTCATCGGTAAAAAATACAGATACTAGATACATCAGTTAGGCAAATACATGAAATGTAATGAGTTAACTCATATAATTGTAAAATTATATTGCTTATTGCACCTTACTTGCCTTCCCGTACTTCTTGCCACTGCTTTGGCAATTGAATTAAAATTATTCCTAGAACCTAAGAGACCATGAGTAATTAAAAATGGCAATTTTGACGGATCTTTCGCAGGAGGGTCATGGACCGAATATGACAAAAGAAATCTGTGAAAAAATTCATCTTATTAGTTTTCAGCTTTATAAGAAATTAAACTTGACTTGACAACTTTTAATAACCTATACCTATCTAATACATTTATTCAATCAAATGAAACGTGTGGTTAAATGAATTGTGAGTTTGATTGTTGAATTAAGGTTTAATTACGTAAAGATATAATATTTAGTACTTAATTATTCAGATTGAGAAAAAAGTTACTTATTAGCAGCTGCTTGGCTGGTGGAATATCGGACTCGGAAAACTTGAAATCGTCCCAATGTTTTACTTACGATATTCATCTTGGAATATTATGGATAGTATTACTTATGTGAGACTGCAAGTGGGTAAATATTATTCAACTTAATGCATGTATACTGTGTCATCGGTACAAATAATTTGTGTCTTACAATGTCAATAAACAGTTATTTAAAGTAAGTTTTTCCAGTTAACTTTGGCAGCTCACCAAAAAGTCGACATCGTATTACGTGCGGTTTTTTGCACACTTTATATAGCCAAAGCATGTTTTAAGTAGCGTAGTGTAAGCGTATGTATACAACACATGTTACGTTGCATGTGCACTACTCATGTGATTGTAATATGTTTTAGGTGTTTGAGATGAGACTCTTTGTGAATTGTTTTGTTTGTACACCGATGCCGATTAGCGATTAGGTATGTGAATGTGGTATAGTTTTGGTTAGTATGGTATGTATGCCTATTTTTTGGACTGTACAAATTTTTAGGACTGTTTTTGTACCTTTGCTTTCTTTGAGTTAAGAATGTGTTTGGTTATGAATCTACTTACTACACTACAGTCCTGGCATGGCATGAATCAAATCAAGGGGTTTATTTGTGAACCTTTGAACCTACCTATATCAAATCAGTACCAAGCTTTCCAGAAAATTATCATACAAATCTCTTTATTGTTTGTTTTTAAAGGTATAGACAGTAATTGCAACAAAATAATTGAAAAAATTGTGACCCTTGTTAAGATTGTGTCATGGGATTACTTTCATATAATTGTAGTGAATCGATATGAAAATATCTATCCTATCTGTATAAAGCCAAACACATCAGAATTCAATACCCTAGATAGCATTATAGGTAGTTTAGCGAAGACTGAAATAACACAATGCTCCGTTGCAAGTACACTCCGTATTATAGGTATTATGGTATTTACATGCGTTACTTAGATTTATATACAACGAATCATCAATAAAATATATGAAAGTCAAAAGTTCACCTCAAATCATACAAGATTTGTATTCTTATGCATTTTATGCCTTCTTGCAAACAAATCTTATTGTTAGTATAATAAACGTTTTATCTCAGTAAACATGTCAAAAAGAAAAAAAATGTTTATTTAAAAAGTAGTATGAAGCTACAAGAATCAGTTGGTTGATAATGATAAAATGTGTGCGTGCGTAATGTGTAGTGGGTATACTTGTGTATACATTGAAATAAACACATTAAAATTAATTCAGTCGCTACTAATACTTGCGAAGGTACATAAGTAGTACATTCTTCTCTTGTCACTTGTCACCGTCTTACGGAGTGGCAAAATCACACAAGTGAACCATGTTTTTCAAGCTTTCTCTTCTTTGTTGAGTCATTCCCATTGGAGCCTCAAAATTTGTGTTCATACCTAAAACACAAATTATCAATGTAATATGTATTTCATAATATACACTTTGGCAATATGAATAAAATATCTGCATCAAAGATAGAAGTCTCACTCAACTTCCAGAAGTAATTGAACGTATTAATGTAAATCTTTAAACCTGTTAGCAATGAAGGCTGTGCATCTGACAACTTTCTTGTCTCAAAACTCCTCATTCCACTGTTGGTTGGAGGACTGTTGCGGACACCGGCCGTCTTAGCATCGTACCACCAGTGAACTAAAGGACAATATTATAACACTTAAGACATATATCTTAACTAGTAGAGTAGATTAGTTTGCAAATATTAGACTTAGATTTATAGACTTACCGTCAGCTGGACGAGAGTTTTGCGCGTGATCATCCTGTTAAAATTAAATTCATAGAGTTAAAAAGGAATATCCGTTTCATCTTCAAAATAGCTAATAATAAGCAATGTGTGTTACAATAGAAGACAGTATCTTCAGCAAAAAGATGTTCTAAGAGAAAATTATTTTGTTCTTAATGCTTTTTACTTACCATGGCTTTTTGATTCAAGTAAGTTCGCAGTAAGCGTTAAGCTGTAATGTAAGTTGCTCTGCTGGCGTGATTTGATTCTGATGTGTTGTAGTTGTATGTTTCTGACTTTCTGTTGCTAATCGTCTTGAGAGGCGACGCTTTTATACGGTCTCAGTTTCCTTCAGTTTGACTTTCTATTGCGCAATAACGCAAAAAATACGTCGCTGTTGAAAAACATTATATGGATTTAACAAACTTGCTTGACTGTTTATGTTTGCACTATTTCTCTCCGATCCGGTATTTTGCGTCGTTACCCGCATTTTTTTCATATCTTTTGTCCGAAAACAACACTCCTTCAAGAAGGGCAAAGAAGTCAATGAAATGCGCTCTTACATATTTTTTTTTTAGAATTTCCATTCCCAGCATGTTTGTTTTTAGAGAGAAGTACATGAGACTTATTGACATACGTATTGACTGTATATACGTACACACAGTCTTTACTTAAATAATTAAGGCTAATACTTTTGAGACGGGAGTGACTACATTACATTCTTCTTACACGGGCCGGTATATTGGTAGAACAGAAACGAGGAAGTAAGTAGAAACAGAGAAAAATATAAAATCCTCTGCTAATTCCTGTTAACAAAGTAATAATATGCATTACATGTAAACACACAATACGAGGACACATCAGACTTGCTGCTATTCTGCATACACAAATCGCACAGTACTGCAATTTGCAAACAAATACACGCGAATGTGCGTTGCGTTAATACAATGTTTTCAAAACAAAGTTGCATGCCAATTCATGTGTATATGCTTACAGAGTGTAGGTATTTATGTATTCTTTTCTTTAATTGCATGAGTTTGCGTTTTTAAATGTTCATTTGCAACAGATACTGATCGTGAGTTTTTTTTATGATTGCCTGATGAATCTCATGCAGGACAAACAAAAGTAGTTTGTATACTTTGAGACATAACTTGATTAAAATTAAGTTAATTAATTCATCTTTTGTGCTATAATAAAGACGATATTATGTATTTCCGATATATATTACCTATTCACTCATTCATCACTGAATATAACAATTTTAAACATAATGTGTAATGTAAATTGTATCTAAATTATAGTTTTGCATGAATCATTTTCACTTTACTGTGGTATTTATTTGTATTATTTGTATTTACATACATACTACGAAAAACAACTGCACGAAGATTGTTGCCTCTGTTATTTTTCGACGTAGTAGAATGTACCTACACTTCGAAAAACAACAAAATCAACAACCTTTGTGCAGTATTCTAAATATCTAAATATTATTGCTAAACTATAAGCAATTATATGTTTAAAAATATCTGTACATTTGGAAAATGATTTTCTTTGACATATTGGCAAACCTCCCAAACGCCTAGACATCAATCATTTAACACGCATCTGCGACTAAATATAATTTCCTATATCTGCGAAAAGAAAGCAGGAGGTACACTTTCTATCTATATGTATTGGCAAATACTAAATGCCAGGCAGGCGGAACTTATTTATAGTGGATGAGGGTTACCGACTGAATGTACATTTACCTTAATTTTTATATTCGTATTTTCAGAAATGCAGATCATTATAATTGTGAAGATGTTTTTCACACTTCTAAGCGTTAGTTTTTCCCAAGATTTGCTCTGATTACACGTGCTCGTAATAATTTTTACAAACAAAATAAATCAACCCTTTTCTGTTAATAATCCGCAGATTTACATTCTGAATTCTTGCTGTGTGGAGTTTGTAAACCAATATAACATGAAATTTTTAGATACATCATACACAGTATTGAATGCATCTTGATTGTTACTTTGTTACTGAACTCATCGTAACAGAAGATATTACATTCGAATGCGTTTCATCTGCTGTCTGTGTACCCGATAAATTCGAACGGTTTGGAGGCTAAATCGACACTCTGACACTCGAACAACATAATGAAGCAATGCCATATACAGGACGAGAGCATGAAGAAATTGACCCCAAATAAATGATGGGCAATTCAATTAGTCTCCTCAAAACCGTATTCCATACATATATACCCAGCCACGTACCCAGAAGGCATGCTATGGGTCCTTTAGCATCCCCAGAAGGATAATATACTTATAGATATTAATTATAGATTTTGCAAGGAGCAGCAAAAAATTGAAATGTAAGAAGACTTTTAAAACGCTATTTTAGACTATAAAATTAAAATCACGCCTATTCACTAAACCATTGAAGTCAATTGACTACAAATATTTTTCCTTGCTGAGCCCCCCCCCCCCTCTAACTTTCAATACTGGGTGCGTTCCTGTGTATGTATATACCCATACACGGTACATATTACTTCCATTGCGAATGGTTTATTCAGTAGGTAGTCTAGGTAGTAGTAGTATAGGTAGTCGTATAATAATGGAAAGAGAATTAAAAAGGAGTGATAAGCAAAGTCTTTGATGTTTGATCAAAAATTCCTACAGAGTAGGTGTTACGTATTATGTCGATCCCTGAAGCAAAGCGGGTCGGTAGGCCGTAGGCCTCGTCGGGTCCTACTTTAACCAAGTTACACAAGTACAGTAATTAAGCAGGCATTTAACATACAGCGCTAGCGTGATCACACTTTGTTAAGCATAATTAACTGATCCGCTTTCATAAAGAGGATTTTCGAACACTTCACATTACGGAAGGTAGACGAACCATACACGAAAGTGAATGTCAAGGTCTCCATTTTCGATTTATGTTTATCACAACTATTAGTGCGTGTTGAAGAGATTTATAGAACTGGAATAAAATATATACTTAAGTAATAAACAAAATATATCTGTACTTTTTTACGGAGAGAAGAAAAATAAAATCTCTTGTTAGTAAACGTAGATATAACGATATACATACAAGTGTTCATATTAATGTAATCTGTATAAACATGAAATGTACTTTGACAACTTTGATATTTGTTCGTCGCAGGGAATACTGATTGTATAATAAAAATGTTTGCTCTTGGCTTATTATCGACCAATATGTTAGCAAACCGCGTGTCAATGAGATAATGCACTCCACATACTGATTCAGATTATTTTAGTATAAAAAAATCCTGTAAGTCATTGTTTAATTTGTTGGTTGATTTGGTCACAGAGACTCCTTATAGAAGTGTTAATGTCCTTTTACAGTTTGTTTTCAAGTATCTTGAGGAGCATAATATTTGTATCCTTATGATCATAAACATCATAAAATGGCTACACCAATAGTTGGTAATTCAGGTGTTAGCATCTTTCGTAAACTATTGACAATTTATTTACTTTCATCATTCAATCTTTCAATATCACCTGTGTACGGCGAAAAAATTCTCGTAGTTGCGTTTTTTTGCACTCAAAGTCAGAAAAATGTATTTGAACCATTAATTCAAGAACTAGCCAATCGCGGTCACAAACTCACCATAATTTCACCAGTCAAATCTTCTCGGCCGCATGAAAATATCAGAGATATAGTCGGAATGACTAATGCCGAATTGATGGAAGCAGCTCCTATTGATCTTTTTCAAGTCCGAGAGAAACAACAATTTTTCAATCCCATGAACACTGGACATTTCTTGAATATAACTTGCAGAAACTATTATGCAATGCCAGAAGTGAAAAAAATTCAAAATGAAAAATTCGACTTGATCATCGGAAATTCATTTATGAATGAGTGCACTTACGGATTTATTTACAAAATGAATACAACGTTTATGTTTATTCATCCCCAGGCTCCTGCAGCTTGGAGTTCGACAATTACAGGAGCTCCCACACTCCCCTCGTTCATACCGTTACCATATTTCGGTTTTACACACAACATGAATTTTATAGACAGGTTCTATAACTTCGCAACACAAGTCAGCTTAATTTTCCTAAACGAAGTTAAGTTGCTTCCCATTTTACAAAAAACGTACCGTGATCACTTAGGAGAAAACATTCCTTCCGTTCATCAAATTGAAAAGGAAGCGAGTCTCATGCTAATCAACAGTCACTTCGCATTGACATATCCCCGTCCATATATGCCAGATCAGATTGAAGTAGGGGGAATGCATTGTCGACCTGGAGAGCCTCTTCCTAAAGTAAGTTTTAATTTTCTAGAAAACATTCAGAACTTAAAAATGTTATCTTTTAATAATTAACTACTACTTTGGACTGTCATATAAATTATATTTTATTGTCTACAGGAAATTGAAGATTTTATTAAAGGATCTGGAGATGCAGGATTTATTTACTTTAGCATGGGATCTGTCGTACGAGCCCATACAATGAAGGAGAAATATAGAAAGGCTTTTATCAATGCATTTTCTAAATTGAAGCAAAGAGTAATTTGGAAATGGGACACGGGTGTTATGGCTGATACACCTGAAAATGTTATGGTAAGCAAATGGCTTCCTCAGCAAGATATTTTGGCTCATCCAAAGATTCGTTTATTTATTACACACGGAGGACTATTGAGCACTGAAGAGGCTGTATATCATGCAGTCCCACTTTTGGGAATACCTATTTTCTCGGATCAAGACTGGAATATGAGACAATCTGAAAATAATGGATTCGCACTTACATTGGAATTTAGAGACCTTACAGAAGAGATGATTCTCAATGCAGTGAATAGAATCTTAAATGAACCAAAGTAACATAAAATATTTTATTATGACAATTGTACTTATTATGCCACAGCAGCAGAGCTGGTGGTTTCGTCACGTATAATCAAATTCTACTTTCCTTGATATAGGTTCGGAGTGCAGGTGAAATACCTTTCGAACATTTTCAGAGATAGACCAGAGAAACCACTTGATACTGCAGTTTATTGGACCGAATATGTTATGCGTCATAAAGGAGCTCGTCATTTACGTTCGCCAGGACGTGACTTGAATTTCTTTCAATACTTTTCACTCGATGTTATCGCCTTTGCAATTGCCCTTTTTCTCACCATTTTATACATTTCATACAGATTTGTAAGGTTTGTAGCAGGGATCTTATGTTCTAAAAAATCGAAAAAGTCGACAAGACATGCATTCAAGAAAGTTCAATAAATAAACCTCCTAATAGACACTTTGTCTATTTTTAGCATAAAGTAATCTTCAAAAATGCATTTACCTAAGGAAACTGCAAAGTTTTTCTCTGCACCAACCATTATCCCTACATCAATAACAATGTGCTGTACGCAAAGTGTAAAGAAATCTTTTTATTACTAACGTTGGGTTGTAATATTATATTGCAAAATGTTATTGCACAACTATAGTTAATGTGTTAAAGAATTTTGTGTTGTTGAGCTATTGAGTTGAGCACTATCCTACCAAATAATAAAAATATGTATGAACGTAATTGGTGATGTATGTAAGATCAGTAAATGTTATAACGATTAAGTACAGAGTAACATTAACCACCACTATAGTTTACAAACAAATCAGTTCATTCTGTGAGTCTGTTTAGTGTTATATAATCCATTCATATTTATACGCAGCTCATAAATTAACTTTGGCCTTGTTTGCACAATAATAATAATAATTATCATTACGAATTCCAACATGTTTATTGATATTACATAACATTATTTAAATAAGCTTATATTGTTTGTAGTTTGTATGCATGAAAACATGAGATTGTTCTGATTTATCAAGGTATCAGTTAAACGTGCGTACAACAGTTTCATTTCTAAGACCTTAGATGGGAGCTTAGTCTTTGAAAGAAATACCCGGGTAGTCATAGAATGGCTCACACCCAATGCAACGTGTGCAAGCTACACAATACAATGTTATTTTTCCGCTTTCAATAATCTCACTGGGAATAATTTTACATACTTACTACGTGCTACTACCTACATTATCAATGCATTACAACATAGCACCGATAGCATACAGTTATATTGGTTGTACTTACAATAACGAATTTTTATAAAGTATATGAGTTATTGCAATCAAAGAATATGAACTCTAAAAATTGCCATCCATATGGTATCTTGTCCCATGATTATATTTTATTCGCAAGTATTTGAGAAATGTAGGAAATAATCGAATCTTACTAATGATAAGTTTTAAAAGTAAAATAAATGTCTACTACAGCTCCAGCCAATACAGCTCGTGCCTTGTGTACGTGTGTGGTGATTGCATTGTACAATGCAATCACCATCCGTACTTTGACATGGCATGGCACACTACGCCATTCTCTGGCCGCATAAATATTTACGCGGTGAAAATGGAATTTGATAAGAGTAGAAAGTTGGTCCTTTGAAGTTCAGAATTCAGAATAGAGCGAGAGAGAGTCAGGGAAGTATATAGAGAGAAAAGGAGCTTTACTCTTTACTATTTAGTTTGGTTTAGTCAGTGTATCCATCCCTTCCATGATGATATTACATGATTCTATCGAGTTATGTAGATCTGTGTAGGTAGCCTGGGTAGTTGGCTGTGTGTATAGCTGTTGCAGCTCCGTGTGTGTACCAACCAGCATTCCAACGAGAGAAAGAGGCACAGACACAGAAAGAGTCGGTTGGGTAGGTACGTGGAAACGGAATACACTTCTTGCTGCTTCCTTCTACAACTCCTGAACTACTCCTAGCAGTATGAAGAGAGACAGAGATGAACACACTAAATATGAAATTAGATTGAGAGTCGTTATGTAAAGTCCTAATGATTCAAATTGAGGCAATTGGACAGATAGAGAGTCGAGTGACTAAGACTCTATTACGTATGTATATATGATAAAGTAAAAGGAAAATCCAATTACAGTTACGTTACATTATGTTATGTATTTTATGTTACTTTGCCTTCCATTGCCTTCACATTTTCATTCTGCTTTTACCTTCTTACAACTACCTCCACTCTACACACACACAGCCTCCACACTATTTCTATTCAAATGTAATATAAAGAAACAAGTAGTAATGATACTAATTCATAGGAATACCAGTAGTGGAGTGGAGTATCTCTGTTCTAGTTGTGTGGAACCTACATAAATATATTCATACATATATAATGGCAGTCTGCCGTCTAGTCTTATATCTATTCAACTGGAGAAAGTATTTGCAAGTAAAGGTAGAACATAGAAGTGGTTCCGCTGTAGTAGTTTATGTAAGTAACTCGAAATAAAATAACATTACATTACCTATTTTATACTTACATTATCTACTCCACTGAGTATGTGTACTACACACACCCACACGGTGTATTATTCGTAGCAGTTGGATATGTGCAAGATACTTTCATGCAATAGACTAAAACCAAGGAACCCGACGTCGTCTGGGCAAGAGTGTGTACTACACGGTGAAGGAGAAAGCATTAGAAAGCGAAATTGAGTTAGTTGGTTATAGAATACGAAGCTATTCTCTTTATAAATTACATATTAAAACAAAGTTCCAAAAGAGGGGAAGAGATGAGGGAAATATTAAATTAGGCTACATTATTGTATCTTACATACCAGCGGCAACATCATAAACAGAACAACTCACTCGTGGAAGAAGCAACATGAACACTTGCAAATAATATTATTTATATAGGTATCTTCTACTCCTAGCGCTACAATTAATAAATACATGCATCAATCTATAGGTACACTTCACACTTATATTATATGTACAGTATTATTAGTATACTGCAACTGCAAGTTACCGTTGCTACCTATTTATTATTGAAATTGTGGTTTGCAATAATTTTCGGAGTGCTTAATTGATATGTAATAGAAATCAGAGTGATATTAATAATCAAACCCAATGACGATATTATGTAAATAGAACAGCAGGAGAAATAATATTCAAATAGCGAACTGAATTATGGGTAAAAAGCACGATAATATATTATGGCATTTTGTTAGTTTTTGGTGTGTATGTTATCTAACGAAGGCTTCTAGGAATTGTGTTTCACATGGATATTTATGAATTTTTGATATCATTTTCCCAAATAGTTAATATTGCCAACCAGCTAATTATAAAATCTGTAACAACTATTGCCGTCTCATCGTATTGAATGCTTGGCCTTAAATCTCGTTTGGAAACTAAGCACGTGTAGTGCAATTTAGCTTATTGTTGGACGTTAAGGAAAATGAGGTGATTAACCCGAATGTCTTAATCGAAGGGTGTGAACTTCATCGCACGACGATTAAAACAGTTTACGTGTAAAAAGTGCATTGTTTCACATTGATTGAATCAAGCCACATGAGACACATTAAATGATTGTTTTCTCTGCAGAAGTGTATCAGTAAATTAAATTCATTTTATAATTTTCCGTAAATTGCCGACAACCTCAAAACATGTTAAAAATGTGTCGTCATTACACTACATACAATAACATCTGGTTACCGCAGCCCTCTCCCCTCGTCGAGTTCTCATTTACTCGTTATGGTCGTGTCTCGTGTCGCATCATGCACTAAAAGAATTTTCTCAACCTTATCCAATGTTGTTTTTGTCAAAACTTCGGTGTGAAATCTAATGCTACTTGAAGTTTATGCTATCACAGTAATTTTAAGTATTAGTATACATCAAGTCATTTAAAATGGACAAGCGTATTTTTTCTCCTCATCCTCCTATAAAGTTGTAATCGCTGTTGAGCAGAATTCACTCCTTGTTTTGTAGATATCTCTGTACGCTTACTTGTCTACTACTAAATAAGACATTAAATTACGCTACATTAAAGACGCTTTTGACGTTACTTACTGCCGCAACCACCTTAAAGTTCGAGGATGACGTGAATAAATATGAGAAGCATCATCATCACTTCTCATGTGTTGGATGCTCTTAATGTTATTCGTGTCGTTGGAGCCGTATCCATAAATACCTATAAAATCGTTTGAATTATTAAAAGTGGGCATGTGAGAACAATAATGTCGTTGGGGGGTCCCATGTTGATGTAATTGGATAAAAGGCTCATATATATAATATGAAAGACGTACCCTGAATTCAATCCACCTGCGACATACATTAACCCTAAGCATTTTAAGCAAATCATAAATATAAATAAAGGAATTCTTAAAACTCTACTTAAGTAAGATGAGACTACACATTGATCGCAGCAGCATATAAACCCCATGCATAAGCATGCACTCACAACAGCCCTAACATGGTAATATACCACAATTTTTTTTGTGAAGCTTTCTGAAGTACAAACTAAATATACATGCATATTTCCTCATCCATTAATGATTATAAATCAAGTACGGCAATTAGCAATTCCCTAATACAGTAACTAAGATTATTATTAAATTATACTTTTCATGTACAAATTATATGCGCTCGAATATTCTCATTTCCTTAATACGGGGTGTGTAGGTAAATGCCAAATACTGTGACGAATGTCTATATGTTTTTTAAAGTGTTTTATGTCCTGACTGAGAAATTATGATCTAATGGGATGAATCCGGTCTGAAAGTTTTTATTGGATACGGAGCTAAGTGTTATTGGTTCACAGAGTGTGTTGTTGGGCGTGGTGATAGTGAAAGTGGGAAAAAACCTGAGGGGAATAAATATCTCTGCACAGATATCAACAGCGACGAATATCGTATAAAGCAAGAGCAAAACCTTGGTTTGTAGTTAGAAAATATTTATATATAATTTACCACATCCATCACAAATCAGTTTTCGGATTATACAAAATGACTAATTTTACTTATTACTCTACTGTATCTAGACAGATTGGCAATGTAATTTTTGTTAAATTCATTCATCTACAGATACCAAGTAAAGTAGTTAAAGGCGATCAAAGGCCTGTATAATTGAAAAAGTACATAATTTATTTAGCTGCAGTAGGTATTTGTAAATAATTAAATACTTTTCTGCGTCATAAAACTATTTTACTTTAAAGCGTGCATACCTCCTATGTTAAAGTTTTGTTGTTGTCTCATATCAATTTCTTTGGTTTTCATAGGCAAAGCATGAATTCTTGGATTTAACGATGTATGTATTGTATTGTATATTCAACGTAGTGTGTGGAGAAAAAGGAAGACCTTTGCTGTTGCTGTGCCGGTGCAAAATGTGATTAGTAGGTAAGTTTATATTATGTACACAGAGAGGAAAAGTAGACGAAGGGAGGAGGAGTGCAACTCTCTCGGGAAGGCTCGTTACAAGTCAAGTCATCATGTGTCAAGTGCCAAGGAGAGAGAAAATCAAACGGGCAACTCTGAAAAAAGGCTAATCAAATTTGCCCTTTCTCCTCTACTCAACTCAACTTGAGCTAGCTCCATAGACTTCTGTATTTACTTCCACCATACAAACTCATCTTATACACAAAGCTATAACGATCTACAGATCTGTATCTTTTGGCTTAGAAAACCCACTCGTTTTTACCCATTGTATCCAATACTAAGAAGCTTTAACGTAGTTGTTCCGTGTTAGATAAGATAACTAGTACAAATATATTTAACTTGGATATTCCTCCACCTTCCCTCTAGTAGTAATGCCCACCTTGCCTTCTTTTTGGACCACCTTCAAACTCTTCGACTGTACTAACTCTCTCTCTCTCTCTAAGTACGTGTATAGGTATGTATCTTTCCAAAGGTCTTGGGGTAGCAGCCGAGACGTAAGCATGTAGACAAGTTCTCTCTTAGTGTGTGTTACTAGCCCATTCATCTCCACTTTACGGACCTGCGAATGGCTCGGGTAGCATATGTATCTTTCCAAATAAAAAGAAAATGTTCGAATCAACTTAGACGTGATTGGGATATGCACATGCCATGCCACACACACCATTCTTTCTCTTTACTTTCTTTTCTCCCGTTTATTCTTCTTCTCTATTCTAGTCTCCATTTACTCTTTCTAGGGTAAATATATCAGTATTTGTTCTTGAAAAGTTGAGTCTTTACAATTGTTAATCTTGATATGTAGTGGTAGTCCTAGTGCAGTTATCTCATCATTAGATGTGGCCATACTGAACCTATAGCCACACTATAAGCCCAGTTCAATTCTTTGTTGGTTGCCACTTTCCTTCAATTTAACCAAAGGAAGGCTTATTTTCCTTATTGTTAGCTGAATAGTAAAAGAACAACACAGGTCGTGTAGTATTTTCCCCGACTGTGTGTAATGTAGCATTTGGTAGGAAAGTACAAGGAGAGGAGTAGTGTGCTAAAGCAATATTACATAAATAGGAGCAGAGCGGCTGCTTTATGCTACACAAGGCTGGCATAGAAATCTCCCTGGAGAATCCCAATTTGTTCACTCTCTGTGATGTTGGTTGTGTTGTGTTGTCGGAACATATATATGTAGTCGGGAGAACCAGTACCCTTGCCTTGTTACCCTTATTTAGTATGTGTGCCTTTAGTTTTCTTATAATATATATTTACGGACCAAGAAGAGCGTGTGGTAGCTGCGTTGAGACTGCTGCGAGTATAGACGAAGTCTAAAGGATGTTGCTTGGTTCACATAGACACAAATAGTAGTCAAGTCTGTGCTCTAGCTAGCTAACACTAATCAACTTAGCAACTCAATTAGAAGCCATCATAACCTACTCTAAATCCCATTACACTGTCATTCCCATTATCCCATTATTACACTACACTACAGAGTTTGTAACACTCACTTACACGTAAGGTTGGCTGAGCAAAGAACGCACACCGAAGTCGAGGTGTCCTTTTTTCTTATACTGTACTTATACACCTATACTATTTAACGTGCACTTCTAGACTTACAGAGACGCTGTTGTAACTAGCAATCCTTTTCATCTCCAACAAATGAAATGAAATGTTTTTAATGTGCGTCTTTGAGTTTAATAGAGCAAAATGAAATTTATCAATTGGAGTCTCTATTTGAAGATTCGTACTGATTTAGGTTTATTATATTTGCAGAATACGGTTCTTTTAATAAATCGAGGCTCTTGAGAGACTTTATCAATAAAATACGTATACAAAACTGTATATAGGTAGACCAGGTATTAATAAAATTTAAAATGAGTTGTTTTTATATTGGTCAGAGATACTCAATTTTGGTAGGTTTGGTTTTGCAGAGAATCTCATGTACCCAAATCATTTTATTGATAACAAAGATCTAAAAAAAGATCTAACCTGCTAGTGTGTTTAATGCATTCATATTTTGAATACAGGTAATTTATGAAGTTTCCGAATTAGATGTATTCTGCTTATTTCGATAAAATCGAGTT
>JABASD010001137.1:0-46999 GCA_019776165.1 Pogonognathellus flavescens | reverse complement strand
ACAGACAGACAGACAGACCGACAGACATATCGGCTGCATAAGACCTCGTGAGGTCTAAAACTGGATTTGCCGTCATTTAAATGTCAAATTGTGGACGAAATTTTAAAAGTATTAATGGAAGACTGAGGTATATTGATGAATTGAGAAAGTTTATTGACGTCTAACCTACGGAATACGAGGAACGAAAAAGGCATTTATGCTGCATCCGAATCCCAGTATGCGTGTTCAAAGAAAATCGTAGGAAAATACAAATTCCATCTTGACTTTCAAACTCGACTTGACAACTTTCGAAAAAGCAACAGCAGAGATTATATCACAAAATAGGTTTTTCGCAATGCTTACGGGTGATTATTCTAATATTTTTTCATTCGCTTGTGCCAAATATGCATTTGTAAAGGTAGTAACCATACACAATTAAAAATAGTATTTTGTACGGTTGTAGAACTGATACCATACCAATTATTCTCGGAGCGCATCCTGACGATTATAAAAAACTTCTTCCTTGACATTCCTACATTCATGTTGAAGATTTAGATTATAGTGCTTTTGACAAATTGGAAAATTATTTAAGGCTTTTGGACGGAAATATATCATTGTATAATTCTTATTTTGACTGAATGAAAGAGCATCGGATTTTTTCATTTTGGACGTCCGAAATATATTTGCAGCATTTGCGGGATGATATTTTACGATGAATACTAGCGTCGGCATCCAAACTGTACAAACTGTGCAAGACCAGAAATCGAATTTTAAGGAGATAAATAGTTGTCTTCCAAGTAATATTCGGTGCAACAAAAATTAGATTTTATTTAGATTAGTTTGGTGATTTATTCATTTATACTTTACATCAAACTATAAAAAATATTAATACTATCTTTCACATGCTGAGTGATAACAACTACGAAGATAAGCTTGATTTGTTTGCGTTCTAAATTTCTAAACCTACCAAACAATAATTCTATATTATGTTGGAAAATAGTCACCCCATGTGAATTCAAGTGACACTTCGCAAATACTTTTCGCTAAAAAGAGGACGAATAGTATTTCATTTTTTATTAAAATCTCTGCTTTGTTTGTTTTACAAACAATGTTAGTTGTGAAACATTCACATTCCCCAATTGCTGAAATTATATCCAATGTAAACCTAGGCATTGTCTATATTATAAAATTTCTTCTCACACTTAGGATCAACTGCAGTGGCAAGATAGTTTGGTTTCGGAATCAGAGAGTTCTGAGACGTCAGCTTAACACCTAATTTTTACTTATGAAATAGTAAGTTGTAAGTAATTAATGTGACTTGCACTTTAAAATCCTTTATTTACGTAATAAAAGATTATGCAGCAATTTAATAAATAATTGTTTATTACTGCCTGCTTGTTGCACGAAAATGTCATATTTTTCTTGCTATTTATGAAAAATTTTTTAAGCATAATGTTATTCAAATTTACAGATCAAAGTAATAAATATCGATTGCATAATTGCATTTCCAGAAAATGTTACATTATAAAGTAGGTACATGTACTTATTTAAATTAAATTGAACTGTAATTGATTTGCGATGTTAATTTTAACCCTCTCTTGCAAATTGGCGAAAAACGAACTGACAAAATGATGCTATATAAAAATGCATGGTTCCATATTTGGAAGGGTAATTTAAAAACGACAGCTGTATATAATCAAATGATAATTTACTGTTTGGCAAACGATTGTATTGACTGAGTTAATTAGAGTTAGGAGAGCAGCGTCTTTCTAGTCACGTATTTCCAGTTGGTTTTCTTTTCTCAACCTCCTCATTCGCTAATTAATCCTCTCTGCACTCTACACTTAGCAACTCAGATTGGGCTAGCTCTTTATCCTAACAAGCTCAACTTTTTGAGGCAACACTATATACACGTATAATATCTGCTGCTACTCCCTTCTCTCTCTCTCTGAATGAATATTATTATTATTATTCCTGCAAAGCAAACTGTCTGTTTAACACAATCAAAGAGGAAAACTAGTCTTTCTTGCAGCATTGTGTATATAGCCAGTATGTTGGATATAAATGACGAGAAGATATTATGGTTGCAGCTCGTTATAATATGTTAGTTAAAACAAGGAGACTCGTTCATCCTGTTATAGAAGAACTATAAGTACAAAATACACATGGCAAGCGATTTGGATTGTATGGTTTGGATTGTGTATATAGTAATATTGTAATTCGAGATGAAATCGACTTAATAATCCCCAGCAATATTTTACTTCTCATTTGTTTTCCAATCAAAAGCTACTAACGTAAATAAATACGTTGTTAGCAACTAACAAGCACGCAAATTGAATACTCCTTGCTTCTTCTAACAACCAACAGGTATTTCTAAACTCTCAAGGTGCATTTCATGTGAATCATATCTGTATAATATGTCTGCTTAACTTGTTGCTAATCTATTCTGTAGAGAATTAACATTAGGGTTAGGTATACACACAACATTCAGATTTACATGCATACAACTACTCGCTAACGAGTTAACTAGCTGGTAGTGTCTGTATTTACATAATTCTTACGCGAATAATTCCTCTTTATTTTAAAACAACACGCAACCTGGCAAATAATATTTTAAATACCTCGTTGAGCCAAGTCTCATACTCTCTATCTCTCTCATATACAACTTATGGCTTATATTATACATAATCATACCGTGTATAATATCTTCGATGCTTCAATGTGATTTTCTCATCGTGCAAACAAAAAGTACCTGGAAAAGTACAAGAACTTCTCAAGTTGTAAATAAATACGAGATGATGCTCCTATTGAGAAAAAAGTGCATTTGCAGTGCCACGGGGCAAGTGTTGGCAGCAACTGCCAAATATTTTACGAATACTTTGCATATGTATAATATAAAATTCTGATTACTGTCTTATTAACCTCAACACATAACTTAAACATCTCAAAATGTATTTAGCTATATAACCTTCCCTCTCTCTATCTCTCTCAGTGTTCATTCCTTTTGTGCACATGATTTTACTATCTACATTGTAATTTTTACATAGAGAATATACCTGCACATTCTATTTACCTGTCCATACACATAATAATAATAATTGTTAATACTTTACCCTTTACCATGTATTTACTGTTCACATCTTACCATTCATGTGCATTATTTTCCCAGCATAAAGAAAATCTCGTTAGTCCTTTCGTCTCAAGTCTGGTTTGTTTGTAGAAGGGATTATGATGAGGGAGGAGACGAAGTAATAATTATACGTTTCCCATCCTCAGTCTGTTAGGAGGTTCTATACATGGCCATCGCTATACTCATATTCTATACGTGTACTATGCTCTCAAGTCCAATAAAGTGATAAAAAAGAAAAGGAGAACCAAGTCCGGCTAAATTGAACCGGTGCGTGGTGTGGTGCAGGTAGAAATATATCTATAACTGATAACCACATCAATCGAATAACAAAACCTACAGAAACATAATATACAGACAGACATTCAGTATAGTTTAGTAATACAATAAGAGTAAAACATGCCAGTGCTCCATTCTTGATTCCTACATTTGATGTTCTTGTCCTAATATTATTCTCCACCAGCATGGCCAGTCTCACATACAACTCATAGTACAGATACCACCAAATGAAATACACACTCTTAAAAATCCTTCTGCAAAGAGTCTCTTTTAGAGAACCCTTCCAAGGGAATCACACAAGTTCTGGATGCCCCTGCTTCTGAGAGAGGCCTTGACATAACCAAGTCCCAGCAGGTACTTAAAATGAAAAGCTTTTAGTTTGTCTATACGTAGTCATTCTGACTTTTCCTGTTACAGCTTTATACAGCGGAGAAGTTGTAGAATCTTACTATTATCACTCTAGTTGTAAATAACTAACAATGTAAGGACTAGGGACAATATCACTAATATATAAGTACAATAAAAATGTTGTATTGGAACTTGGGGAAGAAATAAGTAGTACATAGTTATAAAGTAAAACTGTAATGCATATAATTCGTTTTTGTGCCACTATACTAACAGAATACTAACTTTATACTTAATACATATTATCGTTCGATCTTAAGCATTTAAAATGGTGAATGCCTATATAATAGTTAGAGACTTATCTAATTAAGACGACATTTTTAAGCTCAGCTTAATGAAAATTCTTTCCAGTATACTTTAGAACAATGAAATGCGCAAACGACCCTAAAATCAATTTTTTATTTCATTCATCATTAATCAGAATGCTTGATTCTCCCTTCGAAATTTTCGTTTGTATTTCTTCCATGACTCGAGATATGCAGAATTTTTTGCAGGGTCAAATTTTAATTCCTATACTTTTCTTATAACTGGATTGGTGAGGGACACTCTCAGTTGTCTGTATATAGGTTTAAATTGTTTGACTAACTAAGTTTCACGGGAAGTGTCTCAATTATTTAGCATGGATAAATAAATATTGAATAAATTGGTACGAAAAATAAATTATTCTCTCCGCGTTTTTCTTATATGGTGAAAAACAATATTATTTTATGAGAGATGAAAGTACAGCGATTAAACGTGCATGGAGATTGTTCAGTCTCTGCAAATGATGATTGAGACGGGAAGTTTAATTATATCTTACATTTTATCCAACATTTAGCCATTCCCTCCATTAAAGCTTGCATTTAATGAGAGTTGATAGATATATGTATTAGGAACGAATTCTTACATATATAAATCCATGCTATCTTCCAGTATTGTTATATATAAACTGATTATAACTTGGCATGGAAACGACTAGACAACCCACATAGCTACAATTATACTCCTCTCTATCTCTTTACTATATAATATGTTGCTTTGGTACTGCAAAGCTTACCGTATAAAGGTGTACATGTACTTAGAGGTGTACATGTACGTACGCAACCCAATTATGCAATACAAGGAGTACAATAAACTGATACGGACTGAAAGAGCTTCGTATATATAGACCTTTGCGTTTCATCCAGAGTATTGAATTACACGGTGTGTACTTACGAACAAGCAAAAGAAGTGGATTGTAGTACAATGTGTGAGTTTGGTGAGTTTGAGTTGAAGGTGAGCGTGGAAAGAAAATAAGATAATGCATGTACTTTGTAGCTTGTTAGTCTAACTAGGAGAGAAGACATGGCGGGTAGGTGGGTCGCCTATCTAACTTGAACGCATATTATTATTATTACTGTTATTATCTAACTAATGCTTCCCCACTAACAAGGCAACCACCAGGAATGTGTCTCACCGATTCTAAAGAAACTTTGTACAGATGATGTTTTCCTCATGTATACCTTCTGCACAAAAAATTAGCTGCCGAATTTAATTCTGTCATATTGTAAAAAAATATCGAATTTTTTTAATCTTCAAAATGAAAATTTTCTTATGGGAATTAACATGAAAAAAATGCATGATAAAAAGGGCAATAAGTTAAGTTGTGTGGATTTATCACTAAAGTTTCATACTTTCGTGGCATGTTATAACAACTTAAGTAATAAGTACTCATATGTTGTTAAAATATAGGCACAGCAAAAATTGTCAGCAAAAGTAGAATTTTGAAATATGCATTATTTTCATGCATCTTTCCCATTCTAATTCCCATAAGAAAATTTTCATTTTGATGATTAAAAAAATTCGACATTTTTTTACAATACAGAAGTAAGACAGAAGTAAATTCGGCAGCTAATTTTTTGTGTGGAAGGTATACATAGGGAAAACATCATCTGTACAAAGTTTCTTTAGAATCGGTGAGACACATTCCTGGTGGTTCCCTTGTAAGTCTTACAGAGTATTAGAGCTTGTATATATCTGGCATCCCACCCTTCTTCTTTATATTATATAATACATAGAATAAAAGTCCAGCTGAACAAAGTATGGAGGATTAAGCTCGTAAACATGATTTAACTAGCCAACAGGTACCTTATTTTCAAAACACACTGTCAGTTCTGTTAAGTACATTCTTTTCAACGATGCAACTACATTCCTCCTTATAACTTGCCTGGCTAAATCGCAAGTGGGTGGGAATCAGAGACACATTCATCATCCTCTGCACTCAATACTAATACTACTGAATACTTATCTCTTCTGGCATTTCATTTCTATTACTTTCACATGCATATCCGAAAACAAACATTATTTACCTACCTACCTATTTCTGTTTTTAATTTTAGTAAATGTTTAAAAAAGTAACTGACTAAGAAATTCGGAAACTAAACTAAGATTTCCATGATGGGCACACAATATCCATTTAATTTTCTGCTTCTTACACCTCAATATTAATATTTAATATGTTGCGATAAATAAAGAGAGAAAAATAAATCATATTTGAATTTTGCAAGTTTACTTGAAATTAATTATATGCCGATGTAAATTTCAAGCAATTTTAGAAGATCCATTTCATTAACGTCTTAAATCGTATCCCACGCAACTTGCCACAGCCATAATATTATAATTTTATGTGGGTACATGGAATATAATCACATCTTTATAATGCACAGAGAATATGAGTGCAAGAAATTCATGAGTTACAGTACTTTTTTAGGGTGCACCTTTTACACTGTAATACTCTGTCTGCACCCTTTACCGTGGCCGTGGCAGTGTTATGTTAGCAGCATTTGTGTCTATTCTGTATTTATTTACGTTTCGTTTAAAGTTTGAATGTTGCATGGAGCCAAAGCACATGGAAAAAGCTTTACTGAAGGGAATTTTGGGTGTCATTGGTTTGTTGCAGCAGAGCTATGAGAGAATACAAAAATGCATTCCAACAACTCCGAGAGCCCTCCTAAACTAAACCTTTTATACAATGCAGAGGTTGCAGTATATAACATTCTGTAATTCACAGATTTTCTCTTTGATATTAGGGCAAGGTGAAGGTATATGTACACATGGACTTCCAAATGAGTTACGCTAACACGGTGTGAGAGTTTTCCATATAGAAACGTGAATCCCCTATGTGTACGGATAATATGGGACTCTCAGTAAAAGATATACTTACAGTATACAACTAAATACGATTGTATGTGTTGCCCGTATATGAACAGAAGAGTAAATAAATGTAAATGTTGAATTGGAGTTGCTGGTGAGTTAAGTTGGTAAGTTTGTTAAGTTTTACTAGAAGCTGTTTAGGATAAATGGATTGGAGCCGGGACTCTGCTGCTCTGGTTCTGGTTTGGTGTGTCTTGTGCCTGGATATAGATGCTCTTGTAGACTTATTCATATTAGCAGCCTTAACTTGAGTCTGGCCTTAGGGAAGGCCGACTTATCTCGTTTGCCAGATGATTTATGGAAGCAAAAACTCTCCTCGGGCTTGACTCTCCTTGCTGTATCAGCTTTGTAGCTCTTCCCAGTGCTCTTAAATCGACTCACCCACCTTTCGTTTTTTACACTTTTTTCATCCACCCCTTCCCAGTTGGACTCTGCACTCTACAGATACTCAATCCAGTCAGTAACGCAATGCAATGGCTTATACCTACCTACTACACTCTTGCACTCATATACCGATACAATACACCTATTGTTAAAGCTATTGCTATTGTTAATGTTAGTGGTAAAGCAAAGAAGGTATACATCTTATAAGCTGAGAAAACCATCATCATCATCTTGGTCGACTCATTTTTGATTTCGAGCATTGCATTGACGTTGTATAAGCAGAAGAATTAAGAGAGCAATGCTTTTAGTACACACACAATACACGAGAATACAATAATTCCAGATAGACAGCACACACAGCACTTAACATCACAAGTCAAAAGCAGTCACCTTTCATAGTAAGGCACTTTCTGTCTGTTGTAGCAATAAACCCCAACTCCCCATTGTTAAGCAGCTCTCAAGTCTCAAGTACTAGATGAGAATTTCAATTGAATTCAATTCAATTGAACTTGAACGATGACTATTACATTTCCTACACACATTTCTCAACTTCAATCTCTCTATGCTCTTATTCTAACACACCTACTATGCCCACTGCCTCATGAATGCACACGCATACCCACGCTTTTGAAGAATGTACCGAGGTTGCACTCACGTTGAGATGAATATTTTAGTGTGCATTTTATTATTTTGTATTTATTTACTTTGTAGAGCCTTTAACTGAAAGAGTGAGATCTCCAGCTATATGAAAATGAAATATAATTCACGATATGGAAATTATAATATAACGCCTTATGGTAGCTTAGTTTGATTGGGTGTTGAGTATCCACCTTTACTACATTACTAATCGAATAGTCCTGTTGCTATTGGATTATAAAAATTGTGAGGTTATTTGTATAGACAGAAATAAGCATATTTAATCGAATAATCCTGTTCCTATTGGATTATCAAAAACTTGTATTGACAAAATTAAATATAATCCCATTAACTCCAAAATGAACATATAGCTTACCTCCGTAAAAATCCTTTGAGTGGCCATGTGCAGGCAAAAAATGTAAAGTGGAATCTGTTTTAGCTTATAGAATCGCATATTATATTATTATCATTGTTTGATTTACCTTTATTGGACATGAGCATTGCAGTCATGATATTTTTTGCATTTACCTTCTCTATGCAAACTTCAAATACAATTAAACAAAGTTGATCTGGATTTAATTAATCTTAATTACGTGGGCTTGTAATATGGATTGGATGGAATACTTTTATTTTGTTGGTTATATAGTGTGATGTCTCTGGTATGGGAGTATTGGTTATGCTTTTATCTGAACGGTGGTAATGCTATGGGAATAATGCAATGGATTTGCATTTGGTATTGGAATCGTACACGAGTTAAATATTTTGAAGAGGTGTAGCCCTAGCCATAGCTGTGGTTGTTGTAGTAAGAAGAAAAGAATGAGGCAGGCATAAAGAAACTTGTTGCATTTGGTTGAGTAATGAAATGATGATGGTGTGTTTGGTATTGTTAGTCAAGTGTTTAAATCTCGACTTGCATGCCAATGAGCCCAAACAAGGCGGAGATGGGAGAAGAAGATGAAGAGGAAAGAAACAAACGAGAAGATGAAATATTCCACTCGGCTTGACGTCTTTTGCTTTTTTAACAGTCTCGTCTTGCAGGTGTTGGTCAGAGTTCAATTGCCCACTGGCTAGCCCAAATCAATATTGGCCGGCATTTATTATATTCAACCAGTCAACCGGTCAATTTAAGCAAAAAAGGGCAAAATAGCTCTTTACAATAAATGCACGATTTTTTCAACACATTTTAAAAATTGTAAAGTCTAAATTATGTTAATAAAGTTTTACAAATTCAAACTATTTTAGAATTTAGTTATTTCATTGTCAAACACTAAACACATCCATGTAATATTTTAAATTCCGTCTGAAAATCATGCAAATTTATGTTATGCCCTTTTGCTAGTTCGTCCGACGGCTCCACTTTTTGGATGAAAAATTTGTTGGTTCGCAAAATAATATTAAATTTCAAAATAATTTGATTGAATGAATGAATGAATGGTGAATTTATTGTCATCATAAGTATCAATATATAAGTGCTGGTCTCCCATTACACGACATTAAGAAATACAAATTGTTATTCGTATCTCTGGATTCAGGTGTAAGCCGAGTTGTAAACAGAATTTTCATTAGATATACTTATATACAGAACAATTTTACGTGGAATCCCACGATAGCTTATCTTAAAGAATAACATTTTTTCTTCTTTTTCTTATAACTACAATTACTTCCTAACGAATTCATCATTTCTTTGCAATGTTATAAATTGGCTCAACTTGGTTTTGAAAGTTCCGACACCATTATGAGGATTATGTTGAATCCACCATTTTTGCCTCTTCATTTGGCCTTTTTGCCATTTTTGCCCGCCGCCGGTTAGTTGTACATAATATGTAAATATGAAATTCCGGCAAAAAGTGAAAGGGCGAACTCTGGACTTGGTTTTGGTTTGGTGGATCATCCTAGGATACCTGCTTGATCGTTCTTCTTTTACTTGGCTATTCGTGGAACACAATAGAACAGCGAGAGGATGGAATTCATGTACCATTCGACATCAAGATTTGTGGCGTGGTGATCATGGATGGGGAGAAGATGTGGTTGTACTTGTATGAAATACAGTGGTTGAAAGTATATGGATGCCCAGTGTGCTGGATAATATTCTCCATTGTGTGTTTAAGCAATAATAGAAATAAAAGTAAAGGCTTTGAATTCGCAATAAAAATATTTCCAGCCGTAACTTTTAAATGGAGGTTTCAATAGAATGCATTCAAATGAAGTATAAGATGATGTTTCAAACGCAATTAATCAGGGTGAAATTTTAAATTGACGTAGAAATATAGTAAAACATTTAGGGATAACTTTTAGTAGTTGTTTCAGAAGTGTGAATGAATATTTCTGACGAACAATATTATGGTTCTATCAAAACCATAATAAAAATACTAACGGGGAAGTGACCATAAAATTCACATTTTACCATGCTAATTTCAAATTAGCATGCATTAGATACAGCATTAGAAATCAAATTAGTAATTTCATTTCTGGACTTATTGCTGAAATGCTCTACGATCGGTTTATGCTTCATACTGATAAATTTTTTGAGCGTTTGGCTCTATTTTGCATAGTTACTAGTTAGTATAGTATAGGGCAAACAATGCACTGCATATCTGATGTGTAACAATAAGCAAGCTTGTATATTATAAACCGCAACCACATCATACAGCAGAACATGTAAATGATGTGCAAACTAAAAATGAAAACTGAAGTCTTTGTTTGTGGTGTGGTTGTTTGTTGCGTGGCTGTTTTGATTAAACCTGTGTGGACTTGTCTTCGACTCTTCCATCATGTCATGCTGGGCGGATGACCCGTCAGCCGCTTCTAATGTGTGATGTGATAGGATGATGTGAATGCAAGCGAGTGCAACAATATTATTTGATTTCATTTTTCATATGAGAAAATACGAATATCGTTAGCAAAAGAAACGAGAGACGAGGAGGATGGTCTAAGCTGACGGACAGGGTGGTTAGTCAAACTGAGATGTGAATTTGATTTGTGATGAGAAGAAAATAAAATATACTCACGCACACCATTTCCATTTCATAGAAAAATAGTAGCGCTATATTATTTACCCTTTATATTTATTTTTATACAATGCCTACTAGCTACACCTACCCTATTCAGTTCTTCTTGAATGCATGCAATTTACAAAGAAAAACGATTCACGACATTTAGATGTAAATGTCGTGCATATACTATTCGAACTAACTATTTATTGTGTATTTAAAATAAAGTAATGGGCATTTACTTGCATAATATGTGCTATTATTTTCAATTCCCGAATTCTATGCAAATATGTCAAGCAAGCCTGAAACTTTGCACAATTTTACCCCTGATAACTTCTGAGCCCTCATCACAAAAATGGCCATTTGAAAAGAGGTTCACATACAAAAAAATCGAAATAGTACCAAAACTACGGGAATAGTCCAACGGAACTGATTACATTGGTGCTAGTCTCTTAGTTGGGAAAATGATAAGTAACGTTATATGAATGAGGTAAAATTGAGAAACTTTGTTCCACCAGATTTCTTCTGATAAAAACACATTGAGGCTTAGGCTTTCTTAGCTTGGATTGATTTTTTTGTGACATAATTAATTAGTCGTGTTAAAATTTAAGATGTATCCGTACTTTATGTTTAAATGGTTTTTAGCAAAGTTGCAATGAATCATTTAGATTTATAGCAAAAAAATGAACTAAGGTTCCTCATTTTTACTTTACAATGTTGTAATTTTCCCAACCAAGATTAAATCATTCGTCATTACACATATTTTTATTAAATTGCATACTCTCAAATTTATTTGGTACTACCATTTCGACCTTTTTCGCGGAAACTTCTGTGTCACTTTTGTGGTGAGGGCTCAAAAGTGACCAGGGGCCAAATCGTGAACTTGAAGCTCATTTTCAGCCTTCCCCGTCAGCTTTGATATTACGATACCTGAAGTTAGTTTGAATGAGCTGGAAATAAGAGTATACAGAGCATTCTTATTATCTGGGTGCACAAATATACTGGCGCATGATGTTTTGTGGTTGTGGAATTAGAAGACTAGTTTTATTTTTTGTTGGGATGGATTGGATAACAAGACAAGTCAAACAGTATGGCAGATCAAGTTTGTAATTCGGTTGAGTTATTTTCTAAAGACGAAGGTGGGTTTGAATGTAGATACGGGAGAGTGGTATCTGTGCAGTGCGTGTAGTTATAGTACACGTAGCTAAGTTAAGCCTAGTCATATCTCTTGTGTATGTTATTATGTTATTAAAGAACGTAATATGATCGTTGTGTGTGGATAAGGTGAAGTTTTTGTGAACACAACTAAAGACTTGGATGGGATGGCATATGCTTTTGTTTAATTATGAGGTTTGTGTTGACTGGGCGGGTGAGTCTATTTAGACTCCAGCAGCAGCTGCCTTTTGCCTTCATTTTCTCTTTTCCTGTGGACTTAGTGGATTGGACTGCGAGGATACCTCTAATGCTCCTCTATACTCTCCCATAGTCCTTTTACATCTCCTGTCTATTTATTTGTTCTACATTCGTGATAATTTCACTCTGCGGTTTGGTGAGGGTGGACGGATTTCACCCAACTGAACAGATTATATATTATGATCATTTCCAACAGTTTTTTCCCCAGGTGCCTCCAAGCTTATTATATTATACCTCTTAAATAATTCATGTTAAGTCTGTCTGTCTTTTATACACGCCATTATAAAAATCAATGCAATATTTAGACCAATGCTAATCTAATTATTAAACCTCTCCCTGATATGTCTAGTCTAATATATAAGTATTACGTTCTGGATAAAGTAGGTGCATTAAATTGCCATAATAAATTTATATCCATTGCGGGTTAAATATTTTATTCAGAAAAGTCTACCATAAATTCACATTATAGTTTGTAGGTTTATTGGTAATTCCCGTTATACCTCCATTGGATTTACTATCTGCTAAGGATGATGTTGTAAAGAGAAATAATAATACATTCCTTGAAAATGGTTTTATAGCCTATCCATCAAATAGACAAGTGATCGAAGTTGTTTTGTGCTGCGAGCTACTGGTAGTTATCTAGTAAACCTGGGAGATCCAAATGCAAATGTCTTTAGGAACAGTTAGGATTCTCTGGTTTTACTTTTACTGCTCTTCCACTCTCACTATATAGTAATATTATAAACATTAAATAGATTTTGGCTGTGATACTATTACTTGAAAGGAATAAAGGTGGCTCTAGTATGGTTTTAGTTGTGCAGCTGAGGAAAACTGGGTCTATAGAAAATAGAAGACAAACGAAGACGAAAAGGAAAGACAACTGACAGGAGAATAAGTTGCTCAGCAATATATCATGTATTGTCACTTTAATCCATTATTCTTAAGGGAACACATTTGTGAAGGCCAAGTTAAAAGTTACAATTGTGGATTTAGTACGAGGCAAGTATTTAGTAAATCCTCTTTCAAAGGAAAAATACTTTCACATGACAGGAAAATTTAAGGCCTGGTCACTTATGAACAAAAGAACGCTATGTTATTGTTTGCTATTTCGTTTGCCTTCACAGAAACGGGTCTTTTCTTCATCTCTTCAAATCGCGTTAGTCCATGCACTTTGGAAAACCAGCGTGAAAGACTAAACCCATTTTTGTCATCATTCATTCTGTCTCATCTCTATAACCATTTCATCGTCCTCTCAGAGACCAAATGCAAAGTATTTGACACTGTACAGTTTGTGGAAGCAGTATATAAAGATGAACGATAAGTTTATGATTTTACCGGGAGGAAATGAGATAAGGATGTAGTACAGTTTCACTAATATAAAATGGCTTAAGCTGATTTAAGGGTTTTAATGAAAATCCAAAACGTCAAAATAAATCACTTTTGTGTATTTTTAATCTCAAGAGGGTGGGCTCACTTCCGACCACCTATTTTCAGTTTTAACTAACGGGCATAAGCGTCTGATGCTCTAGTCGAGTGTGTAATTTTCCATGATGTGTTCATAGAAAACCATCATCGAGGGAACCCGAGTTCGTTAGGTAAAGGAAAGTAAAAGATTGGAGTGAGTATTCTTCATTACGGTAATATGCATTGCATAAGTAAAAAATTTGTGTGTGAGGTATATATAGTAGGTATAACTGAACTTTTGGAAAATGAGTTAAACAATTAGAAAGCCATAAATGATTCTAGTACATCTGTTGGTATCATGTCTCTTCAGTACTTCCCTGATTTACAATCTTTGACCCAACTCACATAGTATATTAACAAAATATTTTAAAACAAATACAATTTTTTTCAGATGTAAATACAAATGCTCAATTGTTCTTTTACTCCAACACACTAGATTAAATTGCCAATGATATAATATACAGGTTTAGTTTTCATGTATTTAATATATTTCTGTGTAAAGCTAGGTTGAAAAAATAAGATTAAGATATAGTAAGTCATTTAATCAAATGCAAAAATGCTGCACGTTAAGGTTTCATAGCAAATACTTACAAAAATTCCAGCTTTAATGAAGCATTTGAATTACATTAAAAAGTAAAATGACTGTAGTAAAATCTTAACTGCCTAATAAGTTAACAGTATATAAACACATGCTAATTTCTTTATAAGGATTATAAATGGAATAGGTTGGATGCACGATGATGCCATATATTTTGTTGTATATCTATAAAGTGCACTTAGTGCATCGTCAATAGACAATTCATTTACAACACCTCAATACTATTACCCAATCGCCTGTTTTAGACCAGACGCTTTCAATTCACATCACCACCGCATACCGTCTAAATCCTTTCCATGAGAGGCTTTGAATTATTAACAAGGCAAGAAGGTAACACGCATTGAATATCATCAAAGAGCAAACAAGTGCAAGTGACTCGACCCGACCACGACCACCTAACTAATTCATTTTCACGATCTTGAACAAAAACACTGCCACAAGTTGAAAAAGTTACTGTTCGAGTCCGTGTAATAATATTAACTGTGTCTGTGTGTGTGTGCTTAGAAGTTTTGGCTGGCAGAAACGCAGATTCTTGCACACAATACAATTTATAAGCGTCCTCTTGGTCGTTTACACACAGCCAGAGTCCAGGCGAGAGTAGAGTGAAGTAGTCCTTGCAGCAGCGGGGATACATTCCAATGTGTAAGTCATAAAATGCGAAAACAAATCATGAGAACGAAGCCTGAAAGTCAAGAGATGAGACAGCAGGTGATCATATTTTAAATGAGACTCCTTTCTATAATACTTCTAGCAGTCAGCCCACGGATAGTCGTTTTTACAATGATCCTTGTCCTTAAGCCAATACAAAACTTGACAAACATTTTAAATGCAAATGACTGTTTCTACTTATTATCTGCATTATAATATCCATTTAATCTATTACATATTTCATGTCGAACTACAATATCCATCATTCAACAGTACGAGGGGATGTATGCACAATATTTTACTGCAGTCATAAATGTATATTGTGAATTGTTATTGTGACTGATCTCCATACAAAAATATTATGTCTCTAGTCGTAATATGCATTACCTATGCAATGCCACTTCATGCCGAAGCCTTACTCTGATATACCATTGTGCAAATTGTCCATGTAACAGCTTTTTGCTTCTTTTTCACAATTTTTTAAAGAAATTTAACTTGTTTTTCATAGCGATGCATTGGTTGTGCACTCTCCGTATATTTGTAAAATTGTAATAGGTATTAAAAGTTATTTGGAAATAAATCATATTTAGTGAGAGAAGATTAGGTATGTATAATTTTATTTATTAAGTAGCGCAAGCTACTTTATAACAAACACGTCTACATCTGTCCATCCCTCCGAACGCTATAGCTCCCGAACGATTGAACACAAACGGTTTAAACTTCTCATATGTGATCTCCGGGTCACAACAAAGGTCCTGTTTGTAAATGGGGTCAATCGGTCAACTCCTTCATGACTTTTGACCTTTTAGAATAACTACTGTGTTAATACAGCCTCAACAATGCACTGTATTTCGAATACTGCTAAATTAATTCTTATGTTTATAAATCAAGACCGCCAAATTTGGAATTTGAAGACAAACGTTAATGTTTAAATATTTTGAGAAATAGGAATTGAATTCTTTAAATATAATACATAGTCAGAGTAGTTATTCTGCTGCTCTTTGACAACCCTTTGTTGACTTACTTTATTACGTATTCTTGCACTACTTTATTACAGTTTTGAATGGTTTATTTTAATTTATATTTAAAGGGCGGTGTTGGATGTAGTGTTGTTTCTGGTTTTATTTTTCATTCTGAAACGTATAAAAACAAAAAATCCAAAATACAGTGACAAAAAAAGAATTGACAGGAATGTGAATGAAAATTTTCTGAAAGTGTAAATATTGCAATTAATAGCCTTTTTCCTGTCTTGGCACTGTTAGGCTGGATGATTTAAATCCTAAAAAGTGAAGCGATGTCAATGGAAATAGTAGAAATACGACGGAGGACATGTACGTCTGTACGAAAGAAAAACATTATGATGGCGACACAAAGTTGCATTAACACAAACGAAAAGATGTTATTTATTTCCTTTCACGGTACGTACAAAATTAAAGTAAAACGACAAGATTGCTGCGACTGGGTTTTGTTGCTTGGTTGGTTTGGTTGTTGGATATTGCTGCTTCCACACTGGCAGACTGATACTTGTCTCACGCAGAGATTATTATTGCAGCTTGCAGCCCGTACACGTAAGAAGACACCACAACAATCACTTTGAGACAGAGAGAGATAGAGCTGCAGCAGAAATCTCCATTACACATTCCTTTCTTGCAATTGTACTCCACACGAAGGAATAAAAACCAAACGAACGCAATGCAACCACAAACCGAAGGTAATAACAATAAAAATATTTATAAATAATACATGAAAATTTCTTTGGTATGACCTGTCCTGTCTGAAGAAAGCGATTAGAGTCACTTGGGAATTCACATTCTTCTCCAATGCTCTAACCATGCACACTTTGCACACATTTACACTCAATAAGCTTTTTCATGCTGACTTTTTGCAAGAAAAATCTTCTCTCAGTTCACCTGTGTCCATAAATGTCCGTTTTTTGCTTCAAACAAGTAAACAGTGCACGAACACGTATTAGTATTTGTATATTTAGAAGTAGCGTGGATTTCATAGTTTGAAGACACATTGAAACCTCTCAGTAGCATTGTAATGGTTCGTAATGAAATGGTTAAATACTTTATACAATTTAAAATTACACAGGGACACATTTAAATATCAAAGTTCTGAGATAGCTACACGATAGTTTCACCCCTTCTCCAGGCATCAGTTCTTTGTTGCTGGGCGGAAAGCTCTGGCGGGTTTCTAGCGGGAAGTGCAGGTAGCGGATGTTGCTGATGATGGTGATGATGATGATGAGTTCGGGAAACAATGCCCGTATGTGCACTGGGTGCCAAGGCACCTCGAGTTGTGAATGTGTTGTTCGAACTGAGAACAGGGAGAGTGTTCAATGAAGGGGGTGGTAGTGAAGAATTCGTGGACACAGTCACAGTAGCACTTGAAATGGGAACATTTGTCGAATTTGAATTGACAGTGGCAAGAAGCAAAGGAGCAGCTGCTGAATTCATCGGGTTGGCCACAACGGCCACGGGAAGCTTTTGCTCGTCACTCTGATGGTGAGGAGACTTACGGCTGAGATTCGGTGACAGACGGACACAATGGCAAAAACGCTGTGTCAGGTTTGACAAGGATTTCCAAGAATACGTCGACAACACCCACACACCTGTCAAATCAAAAACAAAAACAAAACAAAGGTCAGCAAAGGAAAATTCAAATGTAAATAATACTAAATAGAATCTCTCAGGGAGTTTTTTCATGTTAGACGTTAACCACACCTAGCTAGAAAGTGACTAAGCATTTCCAGTCTTTTTTACTCCAAAACAACTCTCAGCTCTCTCAAGAAGAGTCTTATTGTCTCCTTCTTATACCACAAATGCCAACAAACCAACACACACAAAATATAAATAAGTATTTCTGTGTAATGGAAATGCATGACAATGCAACCTTAAGAAGGGCTGTATATTATGCCCTTTTAAAACTGTATGTACTTAAATAAAAACTTGAAGGGTCCGAGTAGTGGCCTTCCTTCTACTTATAAGGCTTAACTGCCTTCTTTTAACCTTATTGGAAAAGCTAAATGTTTTACTCCATAACCATAGCAGATCCACATAAAATATGAATGAAAAATAAAATAAGAAAATTGTTTACATTAAAAAAATGCCTTTAGGTACTATATATCCATGCAAGTAAATAATTATAATGTAGTCAAATTTCTAGGTACCTACAAAACATCTTTTGTACTTTTCCTGCATTTCTAAACATATTTTGAATTTCTTTACTGCGAGATCGAATAATTGAGAGAAAATACCAACTAAAAGGCATACGAATAAAATCTTTATTCTAAAAAATCACAAAAAACTGATTCAATTTTTTAACAACTATTGTGGAACCCATACAAAATCTGAAACCTCCTACTCTATTCTTTTTGTATTGCTCTGCATTGCTCAGCTCATAAAAATTTGTACCCAATGAAAAATATGTATCGAATCGAATTATATTACTGGTCCTTCCCAGCCATCAATCATGAATTAATAAAACACACATTTAACAAGGTACCTGGCAGGTACCTTGTTAAAATAATATTAGCAAGTACCTATACTAACTGATAATAAATTATTACGTAAAGTCACGTGTCTCTCTGTCTCTCTTGTGTGATAGTAAAACAATAATTATTTTGGACAATGAATGAGAATGTAAATGAATATTGCGTAAAGGCATACACATAGCAAGGATTGAGTAAGTTGGTAGAGGTGACGCAATCTGACTACATATTTTTTGAATGAGGAGTGAAGTTGTTGTAGCCCGAGGGGACGAGAATTGCTTGGGTGGGCAAGAATTAATTACCAGTTGGTTTGTTTGCACAGTGAATTGTAATATTTATCGTTTTCATTACCTGTTGTGAGACCAGCAATGAGATTCATGTTGAGACGAAGTAAAAATATTTGCAGATTGGGTCGCTCTGTTCCCAGTTCCCATTCCTCCCTGCCGGAGAGCTCATACGCCATCGTACCAACCTGCAAAAAAAAATCAACCGTAAAAATATTTTCAAGTTTTATAATATACATGCTACGCATTATGCATTTACATATTTCATTTCAGTTTTAATTACTTTACAGACTTCTATAGCTGCATGCATGACACAATGTTGTGTTAAACCTTAAGTACGTTGAGTGAAAGGAGCACTGTTGGAAATCACTTTAGCAATACTAACAATATGTTAACAACCATTCGTTCCAGAAGAATTAGATCAGAATATAAAGTGCTGTACTTGATTTATACAAAACAATGGATGCATCAGCAACACGATAATTATATAGGTACATATACATGTACATTATTTCAGGAAAAGTTGTTTGCGGACATATTACATTACAATGCCATAATGATTTTTTGCACAGCAGAAAAGAATTGAGAGAAACCTGTCTGTGCGCTATAAATTTTTCTGGTAACTCAATTAACACAGAATGTATCTAAATATATAATAACAAGACGTCAGAAAATAAATATATCAAGACATCAGAAAATAAATAAAACAAGACCTCAGAAAATAAATATATCAAGACATCAGAAAATAAATAAAACACGGCGTCAGAAAATAAAAATAGCAAGGCGCCAGAAATAAATATAACAAGTAAAACAGAAAGGAAGCCATTAAAATAGACATCCATATAATATTACAAAACTGCATAAAAACACACAAGAAGTGATAATATACTCATAAAATGATTTTTTTTGCTAGGTGATGAATGTTGGACTAACCTGACAGGCAATTGGAAGACTGTGGACCAAAGCAAAAATGCCCACCCGCATCCAAACCGCTTTTGAATTTTCAGAAGCTCTGAGTCGATGCAAGCCTCCGATTCCAACAACACTTGCCGGACTGTTTCCACCAAACAACTGTTGTTGCTGTCCATGAGTTACAGGAACATTTGTCACTGGGGTTGAATTGGATGCGGAATTCGTTGCATTGTTATTGCTGTGAAAACTCCCCGAGCCGCCGCCACCACAACTCCCGCTGACGCAGTTGTTCGTGAAATGTCCCATGTGAGTGTGGTGTGAGTGGGAATTGGTGCACTGAGAATTTGCATGGTGGACATGGTGATTGTGATGGTGGTTGTGGTTCGGAAGAACTAGAACTGGACTATAGCCGTGTGGAGCCCGGAAACTACTTTGCAAATGAGATTGAGCTCCTAATCCTCCTCCTAGAGACAAATGAGGATGTTGAGAGGATCCTCCGGAAGAAAGTTCACAACCCGTCAAACGATTCTGCTGGCATGTATTATTCGGTTTCAAAAATCTCATGCTGAAAATGGACACGTTCCAATTCGGAAACAAACGGCAAAGAAGACCAATCAGCAGAAATATTATTCCCACCGTCAAACAAATGTTCACAGGCACCAGACTGTAGTATTTCAAAGCATCCATGTCCTGAAAAATAAAAAATTGCATTTTTCAAATCAAGTAATAAATAAATAATATTGTAATAGTTAAGACAGACATCTTTAGAACGCATGTAGTTAATAATTAATGAGCTAGAGCAATGAAAAAAGTAATTTCTAAAACAAAATGCGTGATATTGACATGATAAACACGCATATTTAAACCGATTATGTATTCCCGTATTCATGTTTCAAGTTTCAAGTGATCAGCTATGGTAAACAGGGTGAATTTATTTATTCCATGTCAGGTTCAGTTAGCATTTCTTTCAGTGACATGCAAATTACATCCGGTCGGTTAGTCAAATCAAGTTATGATTGGTATACAATTAGTACTTTAGCATAAATAGTAAACGACCTGACCTGAATATAATTAACAAGAAAAGGAAATAAGCAATTTCAAGACTGGCTTGTTAAAAGTTGTTTGCATTAAATGAATAACAAGTTGACGCTGCTGCACTTCACTTGCACTTGCGTTCATGTTTCGTGTTCTGCATTGCCCACTGATAAAATTATAATCATTTCAAGCAATGATACCTCATCCCTTCTCCGTACACCCACTTAATTTCTTGCAGTAACATTTTGATAATCTTGTGTACGTATTTTTATTTTTTATTATCACCTCTATAAAATACTTCAAATACCTGTGTGCTGTGTCTCGTTGCATATACCACGTACTACATGCTGTGTTATAAAATAACATTTATATAGATGCACAGGAAAGTTAGAAATGAGAAGATAACCTGAAATAAGTCAAACACAATCTGAGTGTGTATTTTCTACTCACACTGAATCAAACCAATTTTTTTAAACATAATTCGAATTCACAATCAGGCGGAATTTTCTTAAAAAACTTGGAAATGCCAGAAAAAATACGGAATTTTGCGGATTTACCCAAGTAGCACACGAAGACATTACGATGTGATGAGTATCAATTTAGGTATTAAAAATTAATATTAATTTTGTAATTTTAAAACAACAAAATATAAATATCAAAAACGTGATACAATAATCACTGAAATAAAACTATAATGACTTGATTTCTAAAACTTAACGTCATATATTTTTCAAATCTTGCCCAAATACTTTTGGAGCTTAGTTAAAGCTATAATTAAGCGACTGCATTTCCCACGCCATATTTCTGACAATGTGAGATTTAATTCTAACAAGGTGGGATAACCTTTCATGAACTTTTATATTATGGAAGCAGGAGATTATCTATTTAGCGAATGTAATCATCAACACCAGCAGCCAAATTTGATGATAATTATTGCTTGGATGATGCTACCAACTAATAAACTAGTTAGCTAACATCTCTAAAACGCGAGTCTCGTTTGTCTCATTACTTTTTGAATTAATTTATTCTGCTTCTTGTTCAAAAGGAGTAGCTTCTGTGTTCACTCTTCTATTTCTGCCACTTCATTCTATCAGTTACCGTATATATTTTATCATTTCTTGTTATTTTTGCATTTTCTTATATAGTAGTCATAATAATAGCTTGTTCATTAAAGCCAAAGGTTATTTTGCAAAATAAAAGTAAAGCCATGGCACGAATGAAAAATTCTCAATTGGATGCCTGAAGTACGTTCAATACACTGTAGAAAATTTAGGTATAAAATTGAGCCTTTTCCACTACTCGGAGTTTAATTCTAATGCTATACGAGAAAGGTAAATAAAATTATACCTGAAATCCCACACCGCAAATCCCGGTGAGTTCATCTGCGTCGACTTTTTTATGTACCAGGGCTGTAGACGTAAGAATGGACGCAAGACCCCAACTGGTCAGATGGAACATGGACCATTCTCTTTGTTGAAGGGAAAGAGCCAGTGTTCTGTTAAGGGAGAGCAGCCAAGACAAACAAAGGATGACCCACCTGCACAGTCAAACAATACAAAAACTTTTAAACCATCAAACTTTTCATTTTTGGACAGGACAGGAACATCAAGCTCCGTCTTAAACGTAACACAATGTATAACATACCTACAATATATATTTTATATACCTATACCTAAATACCTATAAACATTACACACTAGATAATCCAGAAAGCCAAACTGGAGGTAAACGAAATGTCTTGAACATTAAGACTCGCATAACAATAACAATACACGTTCTGGCAAGGCAAGAAGAAGGGGAATTGTAGAAATACATAAAAGGTGTAGGTTGTGCAAGATGCATGAGAAAAGGAACAGAGAGAGAGAGAACAAGGCAAGAAATTTTCCTCCCTTAGAAATGTTATTGAGGAAAACCTCAGTTTACTTTAAACGAGTCTCATTTTTCTTACAAGAGAGGGGAAACGAAGGATGTCAAATATCCAGTTACGAAATTGAATCCCTTTCTTGGTTTCATCTTTCCTCTCTGCATTCTCTAACGCAGCTCCTTCATCCTTAATCCTTACACAGCCCCTTTTCCTTCTATAATATAGTAAGCTCATTTTATCTGTATTTATTCTTCCAAATACAGTGGTAACATAAAATAGGGTCTGCTCCATGCTCATTGCATCATGATTGTAATAACTGAGACATTTGGAGAGTTGAGGAGGAAAAGAGTATTATTACACAACTAGATAAACATGGAAGTGACGGTAACAAGCAGGGTAAAGTCACAGAGTTTCATAAAAGGGGACTAGGGAGGAATATGTACATGTACGTAGAATAATATAATATTATATTAGAACTAAAATTATAGCTGTATTAAATTTTAAAGGAAACCCTTCTCTCTTTCTTCTCAGCCTTTCTGATTCAATCAACATCCTCAGTTGTCCTGACAGGCATAAAATAGAACCATTCCAAATCTTAAACCTAAAATGAACCAACAGGTTTTCAGAACTTGTCCCTCTAACTTTACATCATCCATTTATAAATCTTCAGCTGAATGCGTTAGTTTATATTTTTACAATATTTCCGTCAGTGAACGAAATGTTGCCTACGATTGAGTACGAGCATCAGACGTTTCTGTAAGTCTCAAAGGCGGATTTCAAGAAAACTTATTGATGCCGTAAGATATAAAACTGAAAGAGTTAGAAGAGCCTGTATAAAATTAATGTATAATGAATGGGATAGGACAGAATATATAATTTAAGAGTATATGAAATGGTTAACTCCACAGTCCACTTCAAGCCAATCAAGAAAATAATATAGGCCTACTACATTAATCCAGTGGTCAAATAATTTATATGGCAACTTAAGTGCTGAAGCCTGTCAATGTGAGATTACAGAAAACCAGAACGAAAAGAGTCTGTCATGTATAAGTGCGTACTTTGGAGTAAAATTGTACTCAGGTGGTATGGGTTCCATGGAAAAGGTTCGAGGTAGGTTTAGAAAAATGTGTGATGGTTAAACAAACACACAAGACACAACGCTTGCACTTACACATGGCTGAAATATATAAAGCTAATTAATAATCCCATTCTGTATACCTACAGGTACTACTGTGTGGGTCTACCCACAGTCCTTGCTGACCATTATGAAGCAGGCTAATTAACTATTGGATACGCTCCAGGTAGTTTTTTTAAATCGTGTCAAGATTTCATACGGATTGATTGAACCCCTATTGTCAGTTCGGTGCACAAGACACACAGTTGTTAGTTTCAGGGTGTTGAGTATAAAAGCAGTCTCAAACTCTAATTGAATATCAATGAGCTAAAGCTATTAATCCAGTGGTTCAAACGGATTTATTATCCAATGAAAGAACCCACCTTTGCCTCGTCATAAAATGTTACAAGAAAGATGCATTATACTCGATTGTAGCTTTAACGAGAAGAAAAGTGTGATAAAAGAACAGGGTGATGAAATTATATTGAAGATCCTAGGTTTATAACTTTTAAACTCATAATTTATGAATTATTGAAGAAGACTAAAGATTTGAACACATTTCTTAACTTTCAACTACGTAACTAACCTCACAACACAATTCTCAATTATTTGCAGCTATTTTAAACTCTAAGGGGCCAATCGGTTTAACTCAACGTGGAATTAAAACCATATTCCATATAGCTGTCCACTTTTTTTGGTCGACTCTTATTTCTATTTAATCTAGTGAAAGAATTCTAAACTCAGGGCCAATTTTTTAACTCTTATATAATATATACGGATGAGCAGCCTAGTTTGTATTGCAAAATATTGAAATTACCTTAACCCTTTTTTATATAAAAATGCAAATACCAAAATTCGAATGAAAGTTGACCCAGTATTTTATGTAGAGTTAACGAAGTGTTGAAATATCAGAAGTGATAATTTGTATATTTTATTACTTACCAAAGCGTGGCAGCCGTGCCAAAAAAGTATGTGAGGAGAAACACAACAGCACAAGAAGAAGGGATCATTCCATCTCCGGCTAAAAGTTCCATTCCGGTTGATTTGTCCACAAAACATGATACAGAAACTGTTGAGCCCACAATAACGCCAATGCTAAACATGACTTGACACAAAGCCAAGTACAGAATAGGACGCTCTGCAATGCTGAATCTCTGTAAATACAACATAAAAATTTATTCATGAACATTTAACCATTTAGAGTCAATATATTAAAAAATCATCATATTGCATCTATTATTATGTAGATTTAGGCGTGTAATTGACAATAGGCAGCATTGCGCATGACTAAAACCGTGGTAAAGCTCAACGGAATATTTTGAAGTCGTACCGATACAACAAAACATGTTGCCCAACTAATTCCTTGTTGCAAATTATCATCTTTTCACACTGACACTCATAAATTGCAATGCCTACCAAAATCTGTTGGAGAAATATTACAAATTCGTCATACATAACAAATGAAGAAATAATTGCTACTGCTGCCTCACCTTGTAGGTACATGGGAGATCAGCAGATCTACTCTTTGATGCTTTTGTTGCCTAAGCACAAACAATATACAGTTCTTTTGTACGAATCAGATGAAATGTCGTGCAAAGATTTATATAGGTAAATCTGTTACTACTACATATATAGAGAAGGCATGGTTTTCAAAAGGATAGCCGACCGTATATATTATTATTTTCTTCTCCTGTCAGCTCTTATCAGTTTCCTAAGCATATTCCTTCCTCTTATATTGCACTTACTCCACGTACATTGCCTTTAGAACTTATATTATAGGTACCTATATTGCATATATTATACAAAATGAACTATCAACTTGTATATACATCCTAATGATATGAGATAGATGATAGATGTGATTATCCATGCGAGGTTTTATGTGTATCTGGCTGTGTTTTGCCTCCTGTATACCTGTTGTATAAATTCTACTACAAATCTACAACCTACTTATATTGTATAGTTACTCAAACTCACAACACACCCACCTGTATGCGTTCTTCCATGGCCCTATGTTGCAGTGTATAGATGTTGGCTCGTTTGTTGTCTCTTATAATTGTTATAATAATGTACAAGCTGCGGAAAGACAGATCGACTGCTCTTTCTTGTTGAGAGTTTCACATTATTACAGATACTTACTACTTCTAGCTGTTTTATACGTTTGTTTGTGTTTTCCTTTGAGACTTTACTACCTTTGTTCTATAATTTTGCGGCATACCGCAAACCAGAAAAGCAAAACGCTGGCAAACAATCTCTGTCTGTATCTCTGTTGATGTACCACAAGGCGTTCGTATTGTGTGAGTGAATCTCTGTTTCTCTCTTTGTGTGTGTCGGCATCCGCACCAACATGAAAGGAAACAAGCTCCGCTTGCAAAAATCCCTGCACTATATTCTACACATGAAGTTTCTCATTTGCAATTCGATTTCAGTAGTAGTGGCTTGGCATTGCATTTGTTCTAAGATGCGATCTGAATATCTGAGTTAAATATTTTTCTGTGTGGATGCCTCTGCCTCAAACTATTTAACTGAACTTACGTCGTACTGTACGTGGTGTACTTGAGGTGGGCTTCACATAGGCAACTGATTGTATTATAGAATAGACAAATACCTATATACCTACATGGTCGTAGTAGTAGTAGTAAAATTCTAATAATATTATGCTTCAGACTTGAGGAAGGTTGTAGTTGTGTGTAATGATTACCTGTAATGTTTTTATACGTGGGGGAAAAAATGATCTTTCTGCAAAATGAGAATTGAACTAAACGAATTTCCTTTCCATTTACGTTTTAAATTATGTTCTGGTGCAATGGTTGCGTATAAATAAGACTAATGTGTAAATACATGAGAGTGCAGTATAAGCCGCCTCACAATGAATGTTCATAGTACAAAATAAGTTCGTATATTGTACCATTATAATTTTTGTTTGCAAAAGAAGCCGATTTTATATGTATGGGGTTATTGAGACTATGTAGAACATGTTGGTTGGTACATTTGGTGTGCAACACCATCAGATATATTCAAGACTTGTCTCGCAAGGCTATAAGCAGAGAGATAGATACAGATCGATACATAAAAGATGAATTAAAGGTTGATTACCGGTGAACAGGCGGAAAGTGTGAGAGCGATCATTGCTGCAGATAGAGAGAGAATGGCCCAAAGCAACGCATATCGACGTGCAAAGTCCCTCTCTGTGGGATGGAACAGAAATGAGAGCACTTCAGAGGATTCAGGTTGTGACTGAGAAGAAGACGATGCAGAGTCCCCAGAAATCACAGGAGTCGTCGTGGACGAAGAAATACTGCGACATTTTATCCAACAACTTCCTTTAGACCAGATTCGTCGGGAATTAATGCATTGGTTGCGCCCATTTTGTTGAAGAATGTCCTCCGCGTTGTTATTGCCAATTATGTTCGTGGATTTCCCACTGTCGCCTTTGTTAATAGCAGGATTGATTATGGCACTGTTTCCTCCGGCGTTGGAAGAATGAAGGATGTTAATGGAGGAGGTGGGGTGGGGATTATTCGCGTTTTGAATGAATAGTGGAGGGTTCTCCATCAGATCAAAAGGATTTCCATTCTTTCGTAAGACTGAAATGGAAGGGGACGAGTCCCGGCTGTTTGGTGCGGGTTGGGACTTGTAGTCTTTGTTAGGGTTTGAAGGAAATGATGAGCCCTGTGGATTAGATGTATCGGATGAAGAAGATCCTCGGGAGTTACTAGGGTTGTAGGGGTTTTCATGTGGACCTGGAATGCACATATGTTGATGGTTGTTCTCAGGAAAAAATTTAGAGCATTCCAATGATGGAGGCCACTCGAACCCGAATTCCGTCAAAACCGGCTCACATTTACGACGAACTGAGTTGCACAAAGAACGACAAGGACCTATAAAATGTTCAAAGTCATTATTTAAGTCGTCACATTTACTTTCGCTTGCATCACAGAGTACAGCTAATTTAAATGCATCAGTGGCGTCGTAACCGGGTGGCCATGTGCTCACCCTAAAATTTTTGACATTTTTCTCTAAATTAAAATAATATATTTCAATCGAGTTGGCATACTGACGTGAATTTTATCTCTAACTGTCCCAAAATGTGAGAAAAATAGATATAGCGTCCAAAAATTATAATGTTGCAAGAAGTTTCACGCATTGAACGAATGCAGTGTATTTTTGGTCGATTCGGGGCGAATATTCATATTTCTACATTTTGATTTAGTGATAATAATTGTATGAATCTTACCGATTGGCTGTGGAACCTTGTCAGTACACATTGGAACGTAGGCAGAGCACAGAAAAAGTTTTAAATGCGGAGAGCAACCATATCTGAAAATAAAAACAAAAACTGTTTAATAACGTGCTACCTCAATATAATTGTGACTTAACTGTAAGTTGCCAACGATATTAAAACCATCCGTTCATACTAACCACTTGTGCATAAATAAGGATATAATGAAAGTCAGACTGTGAATATTGCAGAAACAACGCCACTTAAAATGTCTAAACAGTATTTCAAAGTTAAAAAATCTGATAAGAGACTATGGTGTGGTACACCCACACTGACTAGTGACTGAGGAATTCTATTTCAATAGTCCTTATATATATAAAATAGCATTCTTTTGCAAAAGTTTTCACTGCTGAAAACTGATTCTGCATATTTAATTCGAATGGTCAAGCCAGACATAATGACATATCTTATTTCGATTTATATTTCTTATTTTTCTTCTAACTCATTCTAAAGCGTGTCACAATTGATATTGGAACCATTGCGACTCCATCATTTAATCCTCCATCTAATCGCGAAGCAATCAAGGAGCTATTTATCTATCTTGAAGACAACATGCAAAACTACATTTAAAGTATATAGCATTTATTTTGAAAATAAATGAAACTTTCCTGAACCTAAATTAAGGGGATAGATTATTACTGCCGTCATTATTTAGCCGCCAAATATATTTATCATAATCCTTTTAAGGCTGTCTAGTCACAGTGACTATCTCTATGTTTGATTCAGGTCAATTTTCTTAATTGTATTTCACCATAAAGAAATCTGTTAGTCTGCCATTTATTTTATAAACAGCTACTACTCTACTACTAGTCAATTAAACCATGACACTTCCATTATTCTATCACAGTACAACAATTATTCATGCGACTTTCATTTTACTAATACAAAAGGTGAAAAGCACTTCTCATAAATTGAAATACTGTTTGAAATATCTTTAGTGACATATGGGTACAGCTCCATTAGTGTGAGTACTCACAATCATCGAGTACGGCACTCACCTTCTTAGCAATTAATTACCATTCTTATTTCTAAATGCATTCTGTAAGTAGTAAACTTCAAAAGCTTTTCTGCTTATTATTTACTTACAAGTATATAGTATTACTTAGTTATAAAGTAAGGATTAATTATTAACTACCTAGGTACAATTTTTCCACTGTTATAAACTGTTTTAAACAAAGGGCACATTATATAAAACTATTTCTGGCCTAATGACTGTTTACAACACTTAAAGAACTATTAATTATTATAATTATCCATTACTATGCATTAAATATCAGTGCCTAAGTTTACTGTGTAGTAGGTATATACTTTCATAATGACATAAAATATTATGAATATCTTCCACTTTAATATTTCCACTTTTTATATGCGACTGTGCCCCCCATTGTCAAATCCTGGATACCCACGTGGTTTCTCATAATATGTCATAAGGTGCTACAGTTACTAATTAGAATGGAAATATTGGTTTTAAATAAACAAACATCAGAATTTAAATATTGGATTTCTTGCAAGCTCACATACACGTTTAGTGTGCATGTTACATTTGTGATGTACCCAGACAAGTGCATTCAACTCGTTATAGACACCGAAGAATGGGAGTAAGTAAAATGCGGACTTTGTGGACTTGGACTACTACTGTTATGGACTGACAGACAGTCACATTAAAACCAGAAATCTTTTAAGGCTTCAACTTTGAGTTGCAAGTGCGACTGGCTGACGAACAGTTCGAGTGTCAGTCTGACTGAAGAGAATTTAAATCGAATCTCAGACCCAGTCTGAAACTCAGACTACTTAAAAGTAACATTTTATTATTATTTGGTCGTCGCGTAGTCGTAGATGTGTATGTTGTACATTTTATGACTACAATATTTATACTGCACCGTCTAGTAATAATAATGATTGTGCTGGGTTGAGTGAGCAAGGGAGTATACGACAGCGAAATGATTGTTTCTCTCGTACTCAGATTCCATAGACGACCGTGTAAGTCCCTGTCAAAAGTGTCAAGTGCTTGTCAAACATCAGGGGGCTAATCACTCCTCTATCTTCAGAATAATGCAACCGTTCTCATCAGTGTGAATAGTTCCTTTATTATTTTTACTGCATATTATTATCGGGTACTACTGAGGGCATGTACCTATTTAGAATACATTTCTTAGGTATTATATATATACCAAAGTAGAGGTAATCCAGCGCCAAAAACAACAACAATGCCTACTGCATTGTACCTAATTCTACAAATCAGCTTAATGTATTAGGTATATGCAATTGATAGAAATGTGTGTACTATATATGTACTTAAGTGCATTATACATTTTTTAAAGACCTAATACTTATACAGACTTAGCAAATTGCCTTCTTATATGAAATATGCTTTGATGTTTATAGAACGAATCAAGAAATGTTGATTCTCTCTTCTTATGTCTCCAATCGAGAACATCATGAAGCAACAAGCAAATCTACGATCTTTTTCTTTTTGTACACACATCCTTAATATTGCTCCCACTTTATTTTCACTGCCTGGTAAAGTGATAATCGCATAGTGTGGAAATTGTTTAAGAATTTTTAGTTATAGTTATGATTTAATATTGACTATATGATCTTTAGGAATATATCACTGATAAAAATCAACTAGCTATTATAATACGGAAAATAGTCTTTTTAATTCATGCAGTCAAATATGTTGGCGCTGCAAAACTACAAGTTTCTAATAAATCGGGAGAATCAAGACGGACTAAAGAAAGAGGAACGGAAATCAAATTTTAATTGGTATTTATTTATTTAACCCAACTTAAATAAATTGAAATGCCATTTCTAAATATTAGGCCTTACTCATTTTTGGATAACGACTTTTGTTATTATTATTAACTTTCCGAGTCCGAATTTTTAAGTTTTACATATTATTTATTACCGTTATTTCCCGTTCACCGTAGAAAATTAATTGCAGAAGACAACATTGTTTATGCATGGTTTCATTATCCAACTTCAATGTAATTGTAAGGGCAAATAGCAGAATATAAAAAATGTTCTTTTAGAATTTACTTACTGTATTAGCGGGGTGAATGTTTGAAGTAGAGCATCTGCATCCGCTTGGACATCGTGACCAACTAAGTTCGGCATTGTTGTATGGTTGTATCCAACTCCCATACAAAGACCTAAATAAATTAAAACAAAAATAAATTAATCTCTTGTCAAAAAGTGAAGATGTATTTTAAATGCACAGAGAACGGCAATTTTATGCCATGTAATAAATGTTAAAATCCTACATAAAATAACCCATCTTTGAACGAATTTTAAATTCTCAGTTTCACATAATTCCTCGTCGTATTTTTACTCGTGACGACGTATAAATTCGCAAATACAAGTATCATCAACTTATAAAACCAGCAGAAGAAATCACAGTTAGCGTTAAAATAAAACTGCTTATGATTTATCAATATGACAAATGCAATGTGTGTAAAATAAAATCATCACTAAATTGAAATGACATCCTTATAATTCCATCAACTACTATTCCTCCACAGTGCATTTAAATCTGCAGAAAATCAAACATAGACTATTGATACATTTTACGGTGTAATGTTAGACAATGAAATAAACTTCAGCAAATAAATTACAGTCTAAATGTCTCACGATCTCACATACGCAGTCATTTTTCTCCTAACTCTTAGAGCTGGAGAACTGACGTATTTTAACGAATAGGAGCCAAATGAAATTAATCAATTTGCCCCTCGGTTAACGTTACATCGTATAGTAAAGTCAAAACAAGCCAGCCGGCAATAATGACTAGAGTCGCAATTCTAACTATAAATAAGGGAAGCATTAAAAACTTTGATTCGTAGAATTGGCTCTGACTGCCTGTCTGCGTATATTGTGAGCAAGTGTAAATATTTACGATGATGGTTCGTATAACGTGGCTGGGTATATTTATCTTGTTGCTTAAAGCTCTCATAATAAATATGTTTGTGCAACTATTTCCATTGACATTCCATCGCGTTGAATTGAATTGAGCAGAGCGTAAAAGTCTGAGATGAATGCACTTTCCTCTTCAGTGTAGGAGTTAGTTAGGAATGAGCGGAGTGAAATGTGTTTTATATAGTAGTTAGTTGAATGCAAGCTCGAGTGAGTCCAACCATGCTGCATTTTACACGTTCAGTACATTAGTGCCTGTAGTTAAGCAAGTTAAGCTATTCAGTACTACTGTCTGGCAAAAAGTCACGAAGCAAACCATTCATTTTTTACTATGACACATTACATTACAACAAACATCCCGAGTTATTCAGTGGTTACAGAGTTGTAGTTGTCGTGTTATTGATGCTACGGTAGTAGTGGGGCCGCGTACGTTTACGTTGTATGGATTGTTGTATAATCAGAAAACATGTCTTCAGAATTTTAAAGCCCAGAGAGAGATGTGTGTAATGTGCGAACGACGGTTCTTACAGTTAGTTCCTCTCTCAAGGAATACCTTCAACTTTCCTATTTCTTTATGTCAATTTCACAGGCTGGCGCTTCTAGCTTTGTGATTAGCATCGTTTCCGACTTATCCGAATTATTTCACTTGTGCTATGCTGTACTAGTATGCAGAACATGCCGCACACACGCATTAAAATAAAAAAGGAAAATTGACTATCCAGTCTAGTGGTTTCACATATTTTTCCTTTAGGAATGTGTCTATACCGAAACTAATAGTACATTCAAGTGTATGCCAGCTTCAAAGTGGGCAAATCGTGCAATTCGAACAAATTGAGCTAAAGTTACATTTCACTACAAATAAAGAAAAATATATAAAAGATTTGACATTGCTGATACTTGGAAAATCACGATACTAGTAAGCATTATATTAAAAAAATGCCTTGGTGTATACTAAATACAAATGATCTTTTGAAACCTTTTTACTGCGTACTTAGTAAACTGATTTTTAATCAACCTAGTGTTTCAATTAGCTAAAATGAAGTTAAGACTATTACAGCTTGAGTTTTTTCAATCGCGATGCTCGATATTCTGACATTTCACACATCTATTGTCAAAAAAATGTGTTTATCTATTATAGCATCCAATGAATTCACGAATCAAATGAACAAATGACATGGAATTTTATCAAATTTTAATTTTCCGTTATTTAAATTCGTGTACTCTATTGCAAATACACCGCTAATTCGAGGACTTATCTTCAGTTGATGACTTGCAGTAGAAATTCGTATTACTATTTAGTTTAGGTAACATATGTCGTGCTATAGACAAATATTTGTCTACATCATTTGAAAGATAAGGAAATGAATGGTGAAGATAATAAACCACGCATCGCTATTGCATTAGCGTAGCACTAAAGCTACACAATAACACATTCAATGTTTCAATTTATACAGAAACGGTAAATACAAACATTGGTAGATAACTTTACCTATAGCTACCAGCTACCTATTTAATGTTCGCCATTTGCATGGTATGTATAATGCTAATTTTGCTAATGTTACACATTCTGCACTATTTCACCTTAAATAGATTAACACATAATATAACACAACCTAATACCATAATATTTACCTGCCTCCTTCATTCATTCATGATAATTCTGTTGCGGATAGAATATAATAATGCCTTGCTATCTGCTATCGTTACTATCGTAAGTCCTAGAAAGTAAAATTCTAAAGTGCTTATATTATCGCTTTTATCTATGCACAACCTCATTATACTGTAGTTTCAGATTTGCTTGAGACATGCAACAACCGCTGCATTCCTACAAACTATATACCTATAATGCACCACACTAAGTAGATATTTTACTAAATAACACCACATAATATCCTTCAATTAACTAAACGTGCATTTTTAATTACTCACGTTTTGATAAATCAGCCAACTGCTCATTCACAAATTCAGTGATTTGTAGAATCTCTGTGTAAAAATTACTAACAACTGGATTACAAACAACGGATTCATTTTAAGTAGAGCAGGATAGGCAGTTGATATCTTCTTTTTAACCCTTTTAGTTACAGTAGCTAATATTATACTAAGTCTTTAGTTAATTAATTTAAATCAGTTGATACAATTCATTTTAAAAGTGTTTTGCTTAAAGTACATTAAGTCTTTAAGAGAAATGAGTTTAATACTTCAATATTGAATAGGACGTGTGTACATGTAAGCCGAGAGCTCATTTATCTTAAGATCATTGCATCCAATCATGAGAGACCTATGATTGTGTATGATGTGTATTTACACTAATAATAATATGTTCTGCTATTTTGCATGCCATACAGCAACAAGCTATATAACTTCTCGTATCTTCTCTATAACCATCACACGAGGCTAATCTAAATAACAGTAATGTTTATTTATATATTCACTACTAGAGGTACAAATTCTATTGCATACATTTTCCATGCTAACAAAACGGAGCCACTTGAAGAAGCCTATATAGTTGAAAGCATAGAGACGTCAATCCATTTAAACTGCGATGTCTTACAACAAGTTCTGCTAAGTAAGTTTTGAAGGATAAATTACTTCGGAGGGAAATGAACTGTCGAAATGATTTAGAATTCAGTCAATAGTTTAACTAGTAGTGAAAAGCAGTAGACGTATAGACATGAGTCAGGATGAGAAAAGGAGATGGTGACGATGTCAGACAGAGACAGAGGGAACAGTATAGAATTCTGGCTACTATAATATAAGTTCCAGCACTAATACCAATTCTGCTACAGCCGTTCTGTGTAAAGACCGACAATGTACACAAACAAGATGGGAAAAGACGAACAGAGTTAATAATATTGGAGCGAGAGCATTCGTCAGACTTGTAAAAAAGGAACCTAAAGACAAGAAGCGACGAACAAACTGAATGTGATTTCATGTTTTGGCAGCTGCTTTTCTTCCCCACCTCTCTCTTTCTGGTTTCTACATCCACTAACTCTCTCATCCGTCATTTCATCAGATACATCATGTTAATGCTGTGTGATATACCTACCCACGCATGCATTTCTCAACTTTGAGAAACACATAATAATCACACGATGAGATGTTATACATCTGTACACACAAATTGAGCTCGCTGCTCTCTTGTTCTGCTTTTGTACAAAACAGATCTCATGTTAATTTAATTTGCTTTCGGATGAAACCAGTGCAATGTTTATGAACTCGGCTATATATACTTGAAGGGGATTATACGAGTATTAAATAGCTTTATTATCTGCGGGGATTTATTTCTGTGCATTTCAGTTCAGTTAGTTAGGAGAAATTCTCTATTAGAGCTGGGGAGGAAGCGAAGATGGAATTTAAGTCTGTGACATGGGATGTGAGGGAATTCAGCTGCCAAGAAGCTGGAGGTGAGTGCAACTCTACAAATACATAACTACTTCCGCTTGTATTTTCCTTTTAACTGATGTGCTGCATAATTTTAAACAACGAGAGATGCATGGATTTTTTTAATACTTGTAACTAATTTCAGAAAGATTCAAAGAAGAAATGAATATGTTATGTGTGGGCATTTGGCATAGCTACAATAAAATTCGGAGAAAAATGAGCAGGACTAACAATAGCTATTTAGTGAATTAATATTAATAAATAAAAATGTATGTACACATTGTGCAGCTCCAGGAAGTAAAACATTAACATTCCTATTTATATATTATATAATTTGTCGCTGAGTTGTTTCACAACATCCCAACCCATCACATCATATAAGCTCAAGAACCTGTCAAACGTCAATTTAAATAATATGAACAGAAGCTGAGATTTGCTTTTAGTTTCGGTTTCTTGCCCGCATACCATTGTGGTTTAGTAAAGATCTAATTAAATATCCACTCCTGTTTTTATGTAAATACACAACTACTGACATTAAAGAGCATTCTACACCTTTACCTTGCTACATACTCAATACTTACACACAATACTTATTACATACACAACGAGGCACAAAGAAACAGTTTGTTGACTTTGCATAAAGCAAAAAATGCTTGTAAATGTTAATTCTTGAACCGGGAAACGCACCTATTGCTGTCTAGAATTTGTAGACATGATCTGGTTTGGAAATTGGAATGCCTGCTATTATATCTGCTTTAAAATATGCAGACTACTTTTGCACTATTTTTACTGACAATGAATGAAATGAATGCATTTTATTCTGCTATAGAGTTAATGCAGATTTTATAACATGCAATATAAATATGTACCTAAAAGATATGCATTTCATATTTGCTTGATTTTACAGTCATGTATTTGAGTGACGGCAATTTCCTAAGTTACTTAGTTAGTCCGAACCCGGGTAGAAAAGCGGTATGCTTACTCCCTGGTTTGCTTACTAATAGCTAAACTAATATTATTTTCTTTGTATATTATTTACTCAATAATATACAAAGAGAATCTCGCAGCACTTGTAGTAATAATATTATTATTATTACTACACGTTCTGATGAGAGCTGGAACCGTTCGGGAGAATCACACAGAAAGACGGAGTCCGAAATGACTCCAGAATCAAAAACTAAATCCTAAATTCAATAATTTCTTTTGTGTATTATTTTCACAATAATACACAAAAGACACGAAGCACTTCGTTCTGGAGAGCTGGACCCGTTCAGGCGAACCTAATAATATTAGTAAGGGAGTCCGTAATGACTTCCTCACCAAAAACTACCAAAATTCTGAAAATATAAACTAAAAGCTACGAAGAGTCCGAGACGACTTAAAACTAAGGAAGAATATTGCAGCTCGAAGATCCCGGACTTACTGACTGTTATCTTCTCCGTCAACCTTCGGTTGACGGACAAGATAACCAAATTAGGTCATTCCCCCTACCTTTCCTTTCTTACCTATGTGTACTAATTACACATAGGTAAAACAATGAGATTCCCTCCGCTCATTGTGTCTTCTTCTCCAGCTTTTTAGCTGAAGAAGAATCACAAACAAAGTCCCGCTACCTTCATCTGCATTACATAAGTAATGTATTTGTGCAAGCAAGAACTAAAATGTTCTTGCTTGTACAAATACATTCAAGACTTCGGTCACAAAACTGTGACCTTTCATTAGCAAATATTATTTTTAACTTGGAACCAATGTCAAAAGTAGGATTGTCAGAAAAAACAAAAATGTGTCAGAATTCCAGCGATTTGGAACTGTTGCTTCTGTGTGCATGGTCTTTTAACTTTTTTTGGTTGAACGGATAAATCAGCTTACAAAAGTTGTTTATGGTTATGAAAACTTGGCGTGCTCAGCCGATTTAGAAGAGATCTTTTTTAGAGATTGTCCTGAAAATTTTCGGCGTCTGAGCCATAGTTTACGAATATTTTATCCGCACCATCAATTTCAACTAAACTTGTAATGGGCTGTATAGAAAAAAATAATTCGTATAGTGCAAATTACACTTTTTATTTCACACGGATTACCCATTACAATATAAACTTACAAAACTGATTTATGGTGATTTCTAAGTAAGCAAATAATCATTATGTGCATAAAAGTAGTGCATATTCGAATTCATCTGTAATCTGTATGAATAAAAGTTTCCCTTAAGTACAGATTTTACTTTATGATATTCAATGCCGGTGTAGAACATAAGAAATGGTAAGCGCATATTTTTGCTTGTAGCCGTACGTCCCTTTGGACCACGGTATATATGGGGACCATGGGAACTTCAATTTTCTGTCCGTGGCGTGGGCCAATACCCAGCCAATACTCTCTAATTACATTTAGTTGCCATATTACATCGTACAATATATATGGTACAAAATAATTTGAGCATACAAATATGGATTGTAAACCATGATGCATTATAATATATTGAATGAAATACCAATTTTATTTTTATTTGGTTCGGACAATATTACTTAATTATGAATACTTGAGTGACACTATAATCAGTGAGTTTAAAAATATAATTCGACTCAAGGTATATTGTAAATAAGGTAATAATGTTTGTAATGGTGAAATGTACAATGACATGTAGCTAGAATAATATTATAGATGAATATATCTAACTTAACCGAACAATTAAATATTATCCATTTATTGCTCAAGAGGTAGTTTATCTGGGTTTAGTTATATATATTGGAGCATGTGAGAAAATCGTATTCCACTGTACATGGAAATACACCGATTGATTCTGAGAGTCCAAAAAGTTTGTATAAGATACTCTATACTCTCTATCACAATATTTAATAGGAAGCTCCCTTTATGGAACTTTGCTTTTAGTAAATGATCGATATCTTCATTCAATTATTTACCGAGATTAATTAATGATTGGATTTTAATCTGTGTGTCCTCTCCTCAAATGGCGATATAATATTAAAAATCCATAACTCAAATGTGCGTGGTAAGCATAATACAATGCACAATTTTATTATTATTACTAATATTATTATTCTTAGGGGATAAGTTTATACAGTATATAGCAAAGTTATGTTACCTTATCTGGTTTGTGTGATATAATTCAAGATAACGATGATCTCGGAGAACAAAATGGTTTATCATACTTATTATACTGTAATTCAAACAATTCGATCCTTGAATTTGTTATACAACCTCTCCATTATATAAATGAGACTGCATCGAAATAATAAAAGCCAATAAACTCAATGTCCTCGTCTAAGTCTAATTTGAGAATTAATTATATTTGAAAGCCATTTATTGCTTCCGGATACATCCACCTTTAGAGAAGCAGATGAATTGATTAAGGTCTAGTTACTTTTGGTCAAGTAATAATCCAATCGTTAATTCTTAGAATAAGATTTACAAGATTGGCAACAAGCTTTTATAGTGGCTAGACCGAGGAAATAAAAATATATTCTCTCATTCGTAGATAAGTTCACGTTAGGTGGTTTAGCATCATAGTTCTAGTTTTAGGGCAGTCAGTTTTATGTGTGGATGTGTAAGTGATAAGTAAACCTACTCATGTTGCTGTAACCTAACTAGAACTAGATCTACTACTTTTGGAATAAAATTGACACTGTGCAGAATAAATTATTTGATTTATGATATGACTTAGATCTACCGGCGTCGGTTCAATGCGTGTATATAGTAGCTTGGTATTATTGCTGCAGAAAAAAGTGGTGATATCAATTGCAATCATCTTATTAGTTCAACAAGGCAACACAGACAAACAATAATGGCTAAAATCCACAAAGTTGTTCCCTGGTAGAAAAAAACCGCAGTAGCGGGGTGGTAAGACCCCCAAGAATCCAAAAATTGACATCCAAAATTGTGAATCAAAGAAAGTCCATACTCTAAAAGGCAAACTTTTCATGTTCTCCTGGGTGAATTGTGAATGGGTAAATCGGGGAATTTTCAATATCGCCGGCATTTTCTAACATCTTTTCACCAGCGGTTAAAACGGTTTTTTCCCCACTAAGAGTTGTCTTGCAGACATTAGGAATAAGTCTAAGAATGCCTAAAAATATTTTTGGCTTTGTGCAAATCAATTGAAGATTTATAAGTTTGTATTGCATTTATGTATATTGCTTTTTCTGTAGCTACCTATACTCTGTGCATAATATTATTGTGGAACACAAGGACGAGACTCTTATAAGTATTGATAATATTGATAAAATTATTTGTACTAACCGACTTTAATTGGTTCACATCCTCCCTGAGATTTTAAATGATGGTCTGAGTCCAGACCAAGTAATCCTGGATGACTCTCTTCATCAAGATCGTGAGGATGATCCATCATCTCCAAACTGGCAGACGTTTTCCGATCATGCTGACGTTCCGGATTAGATAAAGCGTAGCTGACGAAGGCGCCAGCGATTATCACCGCCGTCACAAGAACACGCGTTAACAAGATCCTCATTGTTTTCCTCGTTTCACACACAACAAATCACTGCCTATTCCGTGTGTATTTACACAGCTTCTCCTGATATGAGTTCAGATACGCGTTTTATTACGGCTCTTAAATTCTTCCACCAGAAACTATAATATTGACTATTGACCATAACCGAAGTTTCATTTTTTGCTTCTCTTCTATACACAAAAATGATGTTTGCGTACAAAGCAAACAGAAGAACAGAAAAACCACAAAATAACAAGGCGTTTCGTCTCCACACACTAAAAAACTTGTACTCCAATGTAGTAGATTTTCCCAAAAGAAATTCCCCGTGTTTCTTTACTTCCACTTAGAAATTGAACATTGAAGAAACACTGCAAAAGGAATTTTGTAGTAACCTTTATTCCAAATAATTGAATCTTTTTTCCCGGTAGAATGTAAAAAGATTTCTTCTCGTTATCAGTTATTGAAATTGATAACATTCATTATTGAACAGGCTGTACTAGCTCTAATGAATTTCCAACAATGTTATCATTTCCACATTCACACTTATTACAACTTCTGAATGGTGTTCCACATCTTGTTGTAAATTACCTCACTTACTCAACACCAACAACTTGATAAAACTCCGAAAACGATTGCATTTTTCATATGATTTTATTGAATCCAACCAATTTAGGTATTACATTCCGCAGTTATGCAATCTGGCAATAGTATATACTCCAGATTGATTTTCCACACAATCTTGTGTGTATTTGCCTTAAGACAATGGCGTGGATTGGTTTTTAAGAATGAAGGCCTATTACGAAATAGGAATGAAAACCTGAGAATTAAAGTTCACATTTTGAGTTAAGTGTAAAACTTGGACGGAATGTTGTTAGTTTTGTTTTGCTTAGGTGGGGCAATTCAACAGATTGAGAGATATGATATAAATCACGGCTTATTGTGAGCAGCTCTAAACTTCTCAACACAACTTTTATTCTTCCGAGATGAAATCTGACGATTAACATTCACGGAGGCAATGAAAGCAGCAACACTCGTCGTCCCCTCTCGTTTGCCTAACGAGGTGCACATGTACTTAAGCACGGAGAATCACATGCAGTACTACAACAGATAATGAGATTTCTTTTTCTTCTTCTACCTCCACAAGAAATCCTTCCGACTACATAAGCAAAACTTCTCACAATGTAACAACCATCCATTGACAAGTATAACTGCAGTTAACAATCTCACTATTTGTATTCTTCTCCTATTCAATTCGGAATATTGAATGAATTATCAAAAGCTGCTAATTGCAAAAAGATATTTGTAATGATCTTCTCAGCATCAGCTTATTCATTTCCAGTAGTTGTGCTTTTTGAAATTCAAGGCTTGCTTTGTACCAGCACTACCACCAACGTAAAACACTAGTCACTTCACAAACAACATGATCCTACTGCACTTTTACATCTACGTATGTGCACAACAGTCCGTAGATCTATGTACGATGTTTTTCGTTGACGCACATAATGTATTCGCTTAGAATGCTAAGTGAAGACTGAACGACGAACTCCACTCAACTCTCAACAACTTACATTACAAACAAAATGAAAACTCAGCAACGCGAGAGGCGACAGAAAGACTTAGGGTAAACCTTTACAGCTTTTGCTTTTCCATAGCCTTCACATGCATTGCTCTTCGATATGTTTTGTACTCACACTGCAATGCACTGTACAATGCATTGGGCACACACATAAACTCAATAGCAGTGGCGTAGGAAGTACATTTTCTATGGGTGGACATCAGTTTTAGATTATGTTGTTACATTTATGGCAGGAAACCTGGTGCACAAAAAGCTGGGTTATAGATTTTTGGGGTCTTGTTAGGTTTTTGGGTAGCAAAATATTGCAAAAACATGGGTTTTTCGTTTTTGTGTTTTTAATTTCGAGCTAAAGTACAAAATTATATTAAAATGAGCAATATTTAACCAAATTGAAAACTGTTTTTGCTTCATTATAAGTGTTATTCTACATATAATATTGTCTGAATAACTTATTGACATTAAAAAGAACATGAATAACTAATTTTATTGGTTAAATCTTACTTTAGTTTGAATATCCTGAAATATACAGTGAATGAAAAATAAAAAACCCATTAAGTACAAAAACCCAAAAACCCATTGGGTTATGGTTTTTTGTGAAAAACACATGGCTTTTTGGCTTCCTGATTTATGGTGGTGAACGACAATAATGAACATTGTTAAGTGACGGAGTTACCTGTATGGAAAGCGTTTCTTGTCTGTGTATCCGTCTGTCCGCACGATGACGATGTAACTCAAGAACGGTTTAAAATAATCGTAATTTGTAATTGGATTAAATCTGCCAATTCATTCATGACCATTTTAATTTTTAGAGAACAAACATACAACAACATTGGCTACATTGATACTATATTAAAAATTAAAAATTGTTTGGATTTAATCTATGTTTGAAATGCATTAATTATTCATGTTTCCATTTGTATTTGAAATAATAATTTTATGGAAATAAAATAAACTGAAATCCAATTTTTTAAAGTAATTATAGTGTTCATACTACAGCCTCAACAATAAATTGCAATTTAAATACTGCTATGTGAATTCTTCTTAGGGTTGAAAGTGGAGATCGCTAAAAATTTTATTTTAAATTTCATGCATATTTCGATTAAATCATTTGTGATGTTTGTAAATATGTACATGGTTCACAACATAATGTAAATGTTGGTTGCAAGTTACTTTTGTAGGCCCGATTTTGAACCGGATTATTGCCCATTCAATTTGAAAACCACTCGTATTTTTACAGACGGGTATAATGCAATTTTGGAATAAAATTGATATTGTAGTGTACAAAACAATAAATATTTCTGCTTTAAAAAAAACGCCTACTGCAATTAACCGATTCAAGAAGATTTTGACAATTTGAAGTCAAATATTAATAGAAATTCCTATATTCAACTCTCGAGTATTTTTTACCTATAATTTGATTAAAATTAGGTAGATGCTTCCACAAATAAAATTTTAAGAGAGAGATGTTCATGCTGACTTTTTCCAGAGGGTGGAATTAGTACACCCTTTGTTGGCCACCCGCTTCCTACGCCACTGCTGAATAGATCGGAGTTATAGTTATAATTCTTACACTGTGTTACATATTACATTATATTAAAGGTACCAGTCACTCAGTACGTGTATTACATTCAAACAACTACTCAACTAACTGAAGCAACCTGAAACTTTGTTGCCTGTCTGTAAAACTCGCAATCGTAACTCTTGGGCTAAACAACATCTACTCATAATACCATACAAATCATACGTAGGGCTTCAACTCCGTACATCTATACAATACTCCACGATAACAAACGATATACCTAAATCTGCTTTTCACCTTGCATTGCATTTAAAGCCAAACTGGTTAGCTCTGCACACACCAAGTGGAGTAAAGGTAAGTAGGTAGATGAGATACATGAAATGTTTCTTTGTACCGAAGTCAGGTATTGGAAACATGGAGTTATACAATTCATCCATACATATAGGTATATTGTATTTGTATGTGTGCTTGCACGCTCATTTATAATGTGTCTCACAAGCTACAATGCTACAAACAAGCGACTGCTGCATGCTGCGTGCTGTGCTGGACGGATTGAAGTTGAGATGCAGCCAAGAGATTAGCTGGGTTGGTCTTTGGTCTGCCATGAGTTTCCCTTCCTTCTCTCTCTCCCTTCTTCGTCTTTATGCTCCTTTTGCTTGTTCAACTAAACTACATATAACGAGATGAATGATGGAGAAATGACTACAATCATAAAATCTTTCAAAATGGGCTTGCTTAAGTATCGGAACACTCATACCCAACTTATATTTTTTCAGCGTATAGAAATTGATCGAGTATTTTATTAAGCATCAGTAATATTGACTTATGATGCACAGTACACGAATTTAATTAGTCCATCTTATTCCCAACAAGCCGGTGTAAATTATAGACATCGTAAGAAGATTTAGTCGATTAAGTAAGAGTAACCCAACCTCTGTATAAAATACAAATTTTAATTTTCACAATGATTTTGGATGCGTTGTTGACATTCAATTATATATGGTAGTGTGTCTGCGTCATAATAGTTTCTCTTTCGAAATAAAACAGCGTTAAAAGATTTAAATTAGTCATTTTGATTTTGCAGATATAACTGGGCATCATGTAGAACAATAATATTGCACATGCAAGTTTGAATGACTGATCTGAAACTGTTCTTCAGTTCTCATTGTTATCATGCATGCGGACAGCCACGTGGGCAGTGTTATGGAAATCTTCAGATGTATTATAATTAATTTTGGTACCAAAGTCTCTGTTGATCTGCAGAGATTTCTTTTTTCCGACGAGTTTTGGGGAAAAAACCGTAGAAATTGCAACAACTGGCAATGAGTAATACTGTCTATCAGATTGTAGTTAAGACGTTTGTTTGTGACACATTACAATATATACAACCCACTTTTGTCAGTTTTCCGTTTTATGCTGGCAATCTAACTTATAAAAATTCATAATGAATGATGAAAAATCTCAGTGCCATATGCATAGACATTTTTTATCTGTGGAAATATTACTAACAAAAAATGCATATTTTATAGAATCAATAAATATATATATCCAATGTGAAAAGGTTGCGAGAACTCTTTAGAGCTTGACTGCATACACCGATTTCTCAGATACAGAGAGTCAGACAGACACGAATGTGACTAACATGAAGTGCTGCAGTGTTTCTGATACTTAATAATAATAGGTAGGTAGTAATAATGTATTTGTACATTGCGTGATATTGTAGTAGCCCTTTGCATGTACTCCTTCTATTTTATATTATTATACCTTTCCAGCCCGGTCAAGTCATGCATATGAAACACCATCCTTCCACTTATGTTCTATCGTACGAACTGCTTTAACTAACGAGAAAGACTCACCACACCACAACTTGCTGACATTACAAAGTAGACAAGACAGCCTTAACTGAATTAAACCAAACAACTCATCCCACTAATATACTGCAATACCTATTACCAATTTTCCCACTGTGTAAACCAGTAGTGGTCCACTTTGCTTATCCGTGCATACCTATGTATGTTCAAAAATATTTCTACTTATTCCGTCCAACATGGCCTAAAAGACGGGTACTCGAAACTGTGACGACTGCCCGAACTTGCCTAGCAGGAAAAGGTATTGCAACTCAAAATCTCCAACATTGAACATTCTCAACTTATTGTTTATGCCACCTTACGATTTCAAAGATTTGTTAATTACGACGACCAAATCTGTTAATGACTGCCATACAGACTTAATTATTTAGTACATGCAAAACTGAAACTTAATTTTATGACTCCAGTAATGATTTCCTAACAAGATATGATGCCAAGAGGGGAAGTACGAACTTACTTTGTGTAACTATGGAAGAGTCTCATACTACGCTGAGTTTATCTTAATTGCCAAAACGGAAAATTAAAATGTCGTACGTATAATTTCAAATAAATACTTCAATATTTTATCTTCAAAAAAGAGCTTCGTGACAGCGATTGTTTCCAGACTTTCACAAATAGAAAGCATCTCTTCAGTATTGTGGTATCTGTAAATGTAAAATTTTGTATAAAAGGTGATTACAAAATTATTATATAGTATAGCAATATATTCACACGTGTCAAACTATATGAGTAGTTTGAAACCAAATTCTTCGCAACTTTTGAAAGAAATACTTGTACTGATTGTCTCAGAATTTTTACCTTATACCTAAAGTACGGTATAAGATGGAATTTAGAAGACTTTGGTCAATCAAAAATGTGCGTCGGCGTGCACGAGAAGTCAACAACGGTTTTAGAGAATGTTTTCAGTCTTCAACTTTACTTTTCGTACTATTGAGATCCATTGTGAGGTTAAGTTTGAAGATGGGGTCAACTCCTTCATACCTTGAACACTTTAACTATAATTACATCATGCTTATTGTACAAGTAGCTAAAATGACGCAGACGCCATACCCAGACTCAGTTGAATTCCAACAATTGAAAAACATTAAGAGAATTCAATATGTACTATATTTCTTAACAGTGCATTCTTAAGTTCCGTTCTTTTAAATATTGCTTAACTACTTGGATATAGACAAGTGTAGGTGATCTACAAGCCAAGCACTCCAGAAGTAAAAATATCTGTACATTATGTAAGTAAACGCAGAACAGAATTCAGTATACACATAGTGCATGAATACATTTTCAGAGAATTTGTCAATATTTACTTCGCTTTTCATTAGATTTTTGCAATGATTTTATGCTTCAGGGTTTGTACACAAGTAAGTACCTATGTTTTATGTATATGAATAAGATTTTATGATGTCGATCATTTTATTATTTTGTCTAACTCATTAACTTTACAAAACAATGAATATGAGTGATGAACAATTGACAATCACAATCTGTCAGGCTCATTTTATTTCCCCACTTACATACCATTCTTTCTCCAAATGCAGGACTTTACTTTCGGAATGCAAGAGCATTTATTCTACTGGAATTGATATTTGTCTTTACAAACGTACCAATAACAAGGAGAATGAAAATAAAACTATCAAGTATACAATCCATGTCATTTATTTTTAGTAAATAAGGCATAATACTTAGGACGTATAACTCAGATATAGGTAAAACTATAATACACGTTTCTACGCCGAGTAATTTTATATGTAGGTATAATATTTATGAAGTGGAATAATACATTTTCTATAGTTAAGTAATTTTCCATTTGAATGAACAATCCATTTACTATTTACTTCCTATATTATATTAACGACATTGCTAATTAACAATACAATATGAACAGTTTTAATTATTGGAGCATTGACTTTTTATAGCGACTTTGAAAATTACTAGTTCACTGCGGTCTACTTCGAATGTGGGGTTTTTTTGCAATACATGTCCTAGCGCCGGGTAGTGAAATTGGTAAATCTGGTCAATATTACTTTCACTCCGCTTTAATAATGTCCACGGATTGATATTAAAAGAAGATTTAAAAAAACAATCTGTATTAGTAAAGATGATTCAATTAGGATCTTTGTTCTCATGTACCTTCATGTGGATTCTCATATTAGTCATATTCTTAGTCGTTTTTCCACACTTTTCACAAAAAAACAGTTTTTCAGTTATCGGG
>JABASD010001136.1:0-47037 GCA_019776165.1 Pogonognathellus flavescens | reverse complement strand
TAACTTCCATTAGTTATGATACTCAAAAAGTTTTACGGTTAGGTTCCTTACAATTGGCGGGCACGGTACATACCTACGTAAATTACATGATTTTGTCTTGGATGAACATTATGCACCTTGGAAAAACACTTACTCTTCATTACCTTGCAAATATTACATGCCAAAAAACATACAACTTGCAATAAAAATATAAAATTCAAGGGAAAAACTGTGATTAGTAAGCTGCACCTGCAATCGACACTAAAAGCATTCCGTTTCACCAAAATATACTTCCTGGTATGCTTATGGCAGCTAGTTTACATACTTTAAACATTCTTTCGATGTTCAATATAAACAAATGTAACAACTTGAAAATGTTCTACTAAAAGTAAGGCTCCAAAAGTTGATACGTACGTTACGTACGTACAACTACAAGCAGTAAAGGTACAGAAGGCATAGGATGGACACATGAAGTTTCTTTAGACTTTAGACTAGAAATTGGATATTGTGCTATGAATTCTCGTTTATTGCAAGTTCTTACGTCGTATTGCGTAAGTCTCTACACGTGTCTCTCTGATAAAACCTTATAATATTAAAGCGGGTTTAGCCACGACATGCTCTTGCTCCACTCGTTCCTTCTATTCTTCTTATCTGTCTCTCTCTCTTAATTTCTTTCCTCACTTAACTTTTAACTATCTAACGTAATTAGTCTATAAGGTCAAATTCAACACGCCGATTTCTCTCAGTACTTCTCTGTACGTAGAAGATTGTGTAAATATCGGTTAAAATTTACTCTTCTTGGTTAACAAATTTTGTCTTCTTTAGTTAGTAACTATTCGACCTAATACGACTACACCCATACCGGTAAGTTTTATAGTCAAAGTTTTACAGTTTTGTAGGGCAAACCCAAGTATAAGTATATTGTACTAGGTTACGTTTGTACAGTTTACTGCCTATGTAGAACTATAGTAAAAATAATAGGTTGTGACAAGAGAATTGAAAATGTAAGTTTGCAATTCAGTGAGCCTTGGATTAAAAATCTTACCTGCCAAAGGGAAAAAGTTTTTACATAAGGCTTTGTATAATAATCTGCAACGCCGTATTTATTACATAACCTATTATAAGTGTGAGCTTTTCAATGATTAAATAAATAAAAGGGTACTTAAAATAGGTAAATTGTTAAATAATTAATTAGTTGAAAACATTTTGGAATCTCAATAATAATTACGCAGAAAATTGATTGAGACAATTTTTACTGAAAAATATTGCAATAATAGTAATACTTAGAATATGTGTAAGAACTAAAGTCATTGGTAATTTTGTAGTTTCTCATGCTACCAGCTAGTTAGACTTTTGTCACCATAATTCCTTGATTCATTAGTCACCGAAGAAATGAAGTAATAATGATGATGATAAGACTACCCTGCAAAGGACTTGATATTTTATGGTATAATAAATGGTATTCGTCTTCCTTTCCTTGAACTTTGATACTTATACATGGCAGGGCTGTACAAGTCTTAATATTATGTCTATAACCCATAATATGCCATAAAGAAAGATTAGATAACGAGTCTGTACTCTGTACTGTGATGGGATGGGGGAAACTAATTACTATTACTGTCCGTGCAAGCCGTGCATACGTTGCCTATACAAGATTTTTGAAGACATAATGTTAGTGTATTGAAAATTAATGAAGTTCATACTCGAGGTATCTATAAACTTTTATTCTATATCTACTGGATGTACTTTATTATTGCTAGCACTTACAGTGCAATGGAGTGCAAGTAGCTTTTATTTTCTGCGACTAATTTTTTTCTGGTGTACAATTTCCTGTATATTTTCCACTGAATAAATGCACTAAGTGCTTCTAACTTTAAGCTATTAATAGAGGAATAATGCAGTAAGCAAACACTTTATACAATGATGAAGTTAGTAATATATTTATTTTGAAAGCAGAAAACAAACAAAATCGTCTTGTTAAGAAATAAATGGACAACAGGGTTCATAAAATGATATAAATACATAATGAACTTGTGAATGCATTTTTAGAAATGAAAAAGACATCCTTTATAAATACCAAAACTTTGTATCTCGATACATAATCTAAATACCCAGTAAACGTACTTTGTACCTGGAAAAATGAACCTTTGTTCGTAGCATAGTGTTATGTTAACAGACGAACTGACTGAGACAGTGCATTATTCAATCGAATTTTCAATTAAATACTCGTAGCGTCTCAACCTCAACCTTATGATGTTTAAACAGTACTAACTAACAATATCAATGTAAGTATCGGTATCAATGAGTAGAATGCATAATGCTATAATATTTGCATTCATGGGCTAATGAAAGTAGCAAGCTGTGCAGGACAGACAGACTCTTTCGAGCCAAGCGAGATTATCCCTTTGTCTCAATGTCACAAAATGGGAGTTTCTGTGTATTAGGATGATGCAGTAACAATTATAGCAAGTTCCATTCGATTGGAACACAGAACTGTCATTTGTGTAGAAATTTTCCATGTCTACCATGCGCCATTAGTTTATTACTATTTAAAACCTGTGTTATTGGCATTAATGACACATTATACCACGCTTGTATTATTGTGGGAAAAAGTTGGTGTTCTGTTTACTACAGACGGTACTGTGACCTATAGCTAAGCAGTCCAGTCTTACTTAGTTTACTAAAATATCGTTCCAAACCTTTTTGTAAGGCAAACCATTGAATTGTAATACATACTGTATTGTAGTACTATGCATATATGCAACTATGAATGCGATGTTTAACGCAAGTGGTACTACTATGAATAAACAAAAAATAATACGTACGATTATATTCTAAACCATATCCGCAGTGGGTATGATGGTATGAAGTGTTAATTTGAATTCTTGCTCCCGACATGTACAAATAAGTGATAAGTATATTAGAATATTTGTTAGCAGGTACCTTGATATGATAAGGTACCTACTTATAATATGAGATCTTATCTTAGTTAGTATCCTGACGTTGACAAGGCAAGAGACATTGGGAAAGGTTGTGTAGCATATTCATTTATTTACAATTTACAAGTAATGATGGTACCTATGTCATGTCCCATAGTTCCATACGACTGCACTGTTGCATACTACTGGCTACTGAAGTGTAAAGTGAGAAAGTAACATTGTGAGTATGTGTGAAGTAGAAAATACTAACAATAAGTGTATACAGTTTAGGCAATTATAAAAGTACTTGGTAATTATAAAGCTAAAGGAGAATTCATTACTGTGTTTATTTTGTTTTTTGTTTTGTGCAGAGACACAAACTGCGTAGTATTGTTCTATAGCACTTGTAAATAAAATAATACTTCAGTGTGACTTTTGTTTTTCATTTGAACGTTTCACTATTCAGATTTCTTGTAACATCATGAATACAATCAAAGAAGGATGGTTTAGCGAGTTCAGTTCTTTGTGGCCCGGTCAAACGTTTTCTGTCGAGGTGGAAAATATTCTTTACCATGAAAAAAGCAAATATCAAGATGTATTGGTTTTGCAGACGTAAGGCTTATTTCTTATCTTGAACTCGTACAATTTACAACAATTGCAATTGAATATAAGTGAAATTAATTTTCTTATTTTGTAATTTTTTCAGAAAAGCTTACGGGAGAGTTTTGGTTTTGGATGGAGCCATTCAATGCACAGAGAAAGATGAATTTTCCTACCAAGAAATGATGAGTTTTGTTCCTCTGAGTTGTCATCCGAATCCTAAGAAGGTGCTCATCATTGGTGGCGGAGATGGAGGTGTTGCTCGTGAAGTGGCAAAATATCCGTCAGTAGAAAGCATTTCCCTTTGCGAGATTGACGAAAAAGTAATTGAAGTTTCGAAAAAATATCTTCCGTTTATGGCAGAAGGTTTTCAAAGTCCGAAGATGAATCTTCACGTAGGAGATGGATTTGAATTCATTGGGAAACATGAGAATGAATTCGATGTCATCATCACTGATTCTTCTGACCCTATCGGTAGTTTTCTTAATATCTCACATTTACGTTTTCTTGCCGTATTTTACAATAAAATATAGTTCGAAAAGTAATCATTTTTAAATACTTAATATTTTTAGGACCAGCCGAGAGCTTATTCAAAGAAAAATATTACCGTTTGGTTGAAAAAGCTTTGAGACCCGGAGGCATATTGTGTTCTCAGGGTGAAAATATGTGGTACCACACTGAAATCATAGTTGGAATGCTTGAGTTTTGTAAAAACATTTTCCCCACTGTTGGATACGGCTACACTTGCATTCCTACATATCCAGGAGGACAAATCGGATTTCTGCTTTGCGCTAAAAATCCCGTAAATAATTTTGCTATGTTATAAAATGCATTTTCATTAAATATTTTCCTATAGGTGCAATTCGTTAAAATGATTGATTTGTAGGACACTAAATTCGAAGCACCTTTGCGAAAATTCACATCTGAAGAACTGAATGAAATCGGATTGAGATATTACTCCACGGACATACATCGGGCGGCTTTCACTCTCCCTCGCTTTGCTGAAAAGATTTTGAGGCCTTTGACCCATGGCGAGAAATCTACTAACGGTGCTGGGAGTCACTAAGCATGTTAAGGGGATTCTTTAATATGAAAATGCTATAAAAAAACAGGATGAGTATAAAATACTTATAATTTTATGAAATCTCGTAATCTTTCAAATGTTAAGTAACATCATAATCTTCCGGTAACTGACTTCCCATTCCCTGGAAGTTCCTGGACAGGAATATTCCAAATTAATATATAATCTTTCATTTTTTAAGGTGTATACTTCTGCAATTTAATTGTGCCTTAATTAAGTTAACGGACAATTAAGAGTTTACCCATAGGTACATTATTAGGTACCATTACCTGTTCAATTCACATAATTTTACACAAAATTTATTTATATGGTGTATCTACTGAAACGCTACCTGTCTCGTGTCTCAGATGCAAAATAAGTATTTTAATATTTCAAAAATTCTATCACTTTTCTGTGTACCTTGCCTACATCATACCTATACACTATATACTTGATGTACAGATATTTTTAACAAAGTTATATACATAAATGGAAATATTCTACTTGCTTTGTATAAACAAAAATATTTTGTTTCATCTCATAGCGAATTGTTTGTTCCTTGTAAACTCTGTTGCTTACTTATTTCTTAACAATGCTAGACTGAGTTTGTCTGTCTGTGTAAAATAATGTAAAAATGTGTGAGTTGTGTTTGCCCTGTTTTACGCTCTTGGTTTTGGTTAAATTATACATAAACTATCATTTCATCAATCACCTCCTGAATCATTGGTAGTATTTGGTGCTAAAAATCATGATTGTTATGCTCAAATATAAAAACATCACGAAAGTGCAATTGAATCGCTATGTACAATTATCATTGCGAAATATAAGTGTTGGAACATAGACATAGGTAATATAGTTTTATAAATATGTTGCTAAAAGTTAGTGAATGATATAATATGCGTTTGTTATTGTTTGAATAAAAACTGCAGTGAAAATATCACAGGATTAAATAATAATTTTATTTTCTTTAATAATGCAATTTGATCATTGTTTCATTTTACTTCTTTTATTATCATCTGTTTGTCTCGTCTCATCTTTTATCATATCGCGAGCGACTCACTTGACCATTACACGATCATACACTTTTACAACTTTCTCACATATTTAACAACAACAAATTTATGACATTTCATTCCCACATCCAATAATATTACATAATTATTAACATAAACTTTCATTTTCCCTCACTAACTACAAACTCTTTTGTAGAAGAGTCATTTTCAGCCGTAATATAATAATAATCGCATTAATTAAAACGTACATACGTTTGTTTTTATGTACCTAAATCCACACTCACATTTCTGTCATTTACTAGTTCGTAAACAATCTACTTTTTAAACCTTCTATTTTTCATCGTCAGATACACATCAAAATCAAACTCTCACTATTGAGATGTTAACAAAATCAATATCATTTTTCTCATCTTGACAATTTCCTAAACATAAAATAACTAATTACACACATGGAATTTTACACTCTCCGCTGTAAACAAATTACATTACAACAGTGAAAACATTTAACAATAAAAATATTATGTGCAAATCTGGGCAAATGTCACGAAGGTTAAAGATATTTTCTCGAATTGATGAGCATCTGCATTTCGCACATAATATTTTCTTATATATCGAACTACAAAGTTTCCTTCCTTCTCCACTTCGGTGCGGAAGTGACATAATTTTAAAAGTAGTAAGTAGTTTTATTACCACTATAACAGTAAGCGTGAGGTGATTTATTTAGGTTGATAGAATCTTGGGAATTTGGAACATTACTTTTATATTATATACCAACATTACAATTTGAACCTTCAAAAAACTAATGTTGCGGGTTAATTTTAGTTAATCATTTTAGTTTTCTTAGCTGTGTTATTAATTGCTACAATATTTTGTGTATAGATGTAGGTATTACAATGTAATGTAAACTGCAAACCGCATGCAGATAAGTTTTTGCAATTGCCAATTACTTTTACCCTTCTTTAGAATGTTATGCATTCGCCTAATTGTAATTGTAAGTAACCTTCTCTTTTCATTTACCGCACAAACTCGAATTTCCGTTTTTCTTGCAACATTATGAATAATTGACGATTGAGGATACATTTGCAAAGTTCAAAGTGTCTAGGTAAAATTACTTATTACTATGCGAAGTTAATTTAGCAGGATTGAGATAAAAATGTTGCGTAATAAATCCAATGCATACCTAGACGTACGTCTACAAAGTACGGAATTAGTGGTTCAACGGATTTAGACATGACAATCTTATTATCAATCTGTTTTCCTTTGTAAGCCTGCCAATACTACAAACATTAATTTCATTGCTTAGAAAAAACAAGTGCCTAAGTACAATTGTAATTAATTACTGTCTGATTTTGAATGTGACGGAAAAATTGTTTTCTGTCATGTCTGTTAAGAGTTTCTCTTCTTCTTTCCTGATATCAAATGCGACGAGGACATAAAATAATGACAAATAAGTAGCTAAAGAAAACTCGAAAAGAGTCTTAAAAACAAAGAAAGTCACACCTACACCATACGATACGACCCACTAGTAAATCCATTTAAACTACCAAACAACCACACACCGATGTCGTCGATGACATTTTTACATTCGTAGATAAATTCATGTCTCACACGTACAGCGTTTAACATTACAAAGTATATTTTTCGACGTCATTTTTATATAATTATTATTTCGCTCTCTCTCTACTGTATTAGTACACCATTTCTAGGTACCTATGTACATTTTGTTTGATAGCTACACACAAAGCTAGTAGTGCATTCCGAAAACACAATACAAATTCATACGTACGGGTACACGGCCTTAATGCTGGTGATTCAACTCAGTTACTAAAAGTCAATCGATGTTCACACTCCCAAAGGATTTTTAGCTGTATTTACACGCATGCAAAACAGATACAGATTTAGATATTCATGTCAGTCCATTAGAGTACTCGTAGTTTTTAGGTATAGTAGTTTCGTAGTTTTTCGTAGTATAGTGGCGTGTTCTATTTTTACTTAGATATCTTCTCTAACTAATAATGTATTATTTTCATATTTTATACGTATGTATTATTTTATGTTTTACATTTTGAAATAACTTTTCTGTATTACATTACATCATCACATCTATAATAATATTTTAATAAGAAGGTACACCTAATTAAACATTAATTACGATAATCACATGCTTAAGTGATGACAAAAGTCAATCAATGTGAGATTTTAGTTTCCCAATAAACACCATTGGTTTTTACACTTATGCTGCTGTCTCATCTTTTCTTTCACTAAAATCGTATTGTGTGCAAAACATTGCGTATTGCACACAAACATAAATTTCTGTCTATAATAGTAGTAAGTCAGTAGTAGTGTAGGCAGTGAATGGGGTATTACTTATTTCCTACCATAATGATAACATTTGTAGGTTATAAGTATTAGTATAGTATGAGTAGAGGCAGTAGGTTAATTAGACAGAGACAAAGGGCATACGAAATACACACGACATGCATAGAGATAGAACAATGACAACAGGATCAGGTTGCATAATTTACTTTACGCTTCAATAATTGGTATAGTATTTTATTTGTATATGGTATACATCAGTACGGTGCATATTATGTCACACGTAGTGTGTAATTATGTATATAGTAGATCCTTCTCACTTGTTACTAATCTTATAATTGTTAGTCTGACACTTACTACTGTAATTATCTGTTTAGACACCTAAGCCTTTTTAACGCTGTTTTTATGTCAGTTTATAAGTTTCTAGTGTCAAAGTGTCAACTCAAGATCGATTCATCATTACATCCAGCATTTCAATCATTCTCACACTCATCGGCACTCTCATTATTATGTTCGTACAACTCACACAGTATACTAACATTGTATCTTTGCAAAATAATCTGCTCGCCAGCTACACATGATATACATTACATTTTATATTATAATTTGTGTAGTTCTTTAGTAAGTCTTAAGACAGGTATGTGGAGTAGTGCACATCGAGATGTACACTTATAGACACATGATGGCTAATACTAAAACAGGATCATGTCTCTATTTACCCACTTGGATGTTTTTCTTTATTTATTTACTTATTTATGCACCAATCTGATTTCTTACACTCATTCGCATTTCAAAGCAAATACGCAAATACACCTTTTATTAACATCACACCATTCGATTTTCCAATTCCTAGTTCATACCTTCAGAAATGGCAGTTTATGTGACGGAGTCACTTGTATTGTATTTATAAGAACCCACTTTCTCCTCAATTTCATACCATGCTTGCTTTCACATGTCTGTCAGTAAATGTGAGATAAACACTTAAATGTAACAAGAAAGATTGCAGAGAGCAAAATTGGGTAGGGATTCAATCAAATCTAATACGCATTATTTATTTTTGCCCTGAAGTTACTTGTTAGTACTTTTTATCCACAAACAATGGCAGTGTGAATAATTTGTCAGTTTCTTAATATTTTTGCGTTAGCGAATACTAGATAGAGCTCCTGAACAGAATTAGATGTAGTGGTAACTGGTAGTAATTCTCCATGTACTTAATAATAAGGATCTTTCTTGTGCTTCGGTATTTTTTTAAAGCTTGAAGAATTCTAAATGTGGATCTAAATGTACGTTTTTGCAACATTTATAATATTTCTGCATTAACCAATCACTGTATTGTATAGGTACTTTAATGTAGTAGAAGTTACAGACTTAATATGGACACAACAACAATAATATCAATTTTTTGTTTTATTCGGTCCTTTAGTAATTTTTCTCAATTTTACCATTTCACAGTAGTTAAAGTCTCTATGTATTGTTACATGTGTCTCTGATCATGTCTGTAATCTGCTTCGTCCGGCTAGGAATACGTATAACTCTGCGGTTTTCCATTCAAACTTTCAATCTTATAAACCTACTACGAAATAACGATTTTTAGTCCAACATTTATTTTAACCAACTTGTGCAGTACCATCACAGGAAAAGAAAAATAGTGTGTATTAAGTTACAGTAAATGTTAACATTAAGTCAACACAATGTTAACGGAAAAATGATTATGAAAAATGGGCAAGTGATTTTAAACTATATGCATGGGAAAAGACGCTTTTCGATCCATGAATAATTAAAATATACCTAGCTGCTGCTAAATACATTTCCATACACCAGAAAGAAAGCAAGAGAAAGCAGGATGAGATGTAGGGAAAATACATAGGAAAAATAGGAACGTTGTACACCCTCCCATTGCGTATATTATTTGAAATAGGTTTGTGATAATTTTGATTTATTTCAGGAATGGCAAAATTGCTGGCAAGTTTAATTCTATGTTTCCGTATACGGATCTTAGAAAATTCTTTGGTATTTTTTCAAAAATTGTGGACAAACTGAACTCCCTAGGTAGAGATAGAACCATATTGTACGAACTGTGATGAAAGATAGCGAGTTTTTATTTTAACTCGATGCGACAAGCTGGGAAACTTAACAGGCCATGTAATGGTATAAATTTTCATTCTTTCTTCTTTACACAACTTTCACCTTCACACAGAAATTTTTCTATTCGATCGAATCAAACATTCTTAAATAACATTTACTGAAGAACAATTATGCATTAGCTTCTCTAGTTTGTGATTCAACTTCGCCAAAGCACGTTTGTGTCTTACATAGATCTGAATCGGACTTAAATCTTACATGAAAATAATTATATTATTAAGGTTGATAAATAAATATCAAGCAAATGTGAACAACAAAACTACTATTATTATTAAGTTTGACATTGTATGCATCTGTAAGTGTGATGTGTACTCAAGCGTCTTCGTTAAAACTGAACTATTCTGAAATACCTATAACATTATTTATTTAACCGTAGTAAGCCGTAAGATGTGTCCTCAATATGTAATTACAAGCACAGGCTTTGGATTGATAAGTTGTAACTAAAAAACTGAACACGGTGAAATGTAAACGAGTGAAACAAAATTGGCGAACAATATAAACCACCTTTGTGTAAGAAGTGTATTTTTCAAAAATGGATTTTCATCATAAATGTAATGGATGTAGGTACTGCAGTGTTATTAGCTGTACGTGTAAATTAATTATAAAAAAATCCACATTTTTACTTTCACCAATTTTTAGCCTCAGAACAGAGAGTCTGTATGTAATGCGCACAGCAAACAAACAATCATACATAACTGGCTGAAGAATAATCATAGCCATTTCACCCCTTTCATCACTCCACTCGCTTGTTGATATGAATTATTTAATGCCATAACTATTGTTATATACTCAACCTTCCTGCTGGAAAGAGAAAAAACTAAAAATAATTCTGTTTCAGTCAACTATGTAACGTAATATTTTTTGTAAAACCAAAATTTTTCGCAAATACGCCTTGTGTTGATCATTAAAATAAACAGTACAATATTAAAAGAAAGTTGCAATCGCGTGTATGTCGTGTATGAAAACTAAAGATCTGGAACCTGTCATGTCAGAGATAATACTATTTCAAAGTAAGATGTAGGACTTTCCAAAAAACTATGCAATAACAGAGATAACGCAAAATCTACCGAGGAAGTAGGTTTGTAACAACCTAGTTACATGATTCAGACAGAACACTGTAATTTAAAATTGAAACCAGATAAAATGACATTAAGAATTTTGTATTTAAGTTCGGCTTTGCTTAACATTTTCAGCTTAGTTTTAACAGCTGTGTCTGAGTTGTGTATGTGTTCCTATCTGTAAAATGCTTTACGGTATTGGGGAAAGTTAGGGAAAGCAAGTACAATGAATTCAGATAAATGATGAAAGTATTTAAAATTCAAAATCATTGTTGCTTTTACTTGCTTTCTCCCTTCCATCTATGTGACAATAATATTAGAAAGTTTAAAGTTCAGTTAAACTGCAAAATTCCTAATTTTTTTATATCCATTAAGTGCTTTTATTGTCGGAGCCAAGAATTAGTAACTCTAATGATTAATGATAAAATGAGATTGGGAACAATAATTAATTGAATCAACCTGTGATGACCTAAAAGAAGGTAATAATTTTTATATGAATGAACATTAAAAGAATTTGAGAGACTAAAGTCTACATAATAACAATGCAAGAAGAAGTTACTGTACTCTCAAGATTTAATATCATTTCTAGAATATAAACTGTAATTCTGTTGTAATAATAATAATAATAATACATAAATGAACAAACAATCAACTGCGGAACAAAAACAAATATATATAAATAGAAAACACGAACGAAATAAACAGTAAACACAGAAATTTAAACTATTTTACCTAATATAATTTATAATTACTTATTCTTATTACGTAATCGTAATTATATATTAGAAGATTGCACAGTTTTCTTTTCAATTCTTTCACCTTCTGTTTTCTCTCACAAGTATTAATTATTATTTTAACCTTTCTCTTGTGTAGTAGTTTAGTAGGTAGTATAGTAGTAGTTTTCTTTTCACCGTGTGTATTATAGTGTATTATAATCTGTGTAACATTATTAATTTTTAACCTCTATAGTACTTTCACTTTACTTCCCTACTGCACTAGACCAGATTGCAGACAATAATTGAACATACACGTAGTTAAAGGACTTAGGTCCTTTGCACTTGTCCACTACTTCCACCCAAACCAGAGACGCCCCATTGACCCACCCACCACGAAGACCCAACCATTTGATGTCAGCATTGACCTGCTGCTGCTGATCTCATTTTCAATTCATGATTTATGATATTTTCTATATACAATACAATCCAAACAACGTGCGAACCAAACCAACTGAATTTGATTCAGCCATACTTTCCAGACACACACTGACAATGACAACATGACGCTACTACATAAAGTTGACGTGACACGACCGATTCTGACACAGCATATAACGTAAACTTTTTGTCCAATTCAACCATCAACCAATCATACATACATACACAATACAATTCAATCAATCAATACGCATCATACTCCATTCCACCTTCCACTCTATCCGTTCATGTCCATGTCCACTCCACACTCAATTCCTTGTAACAGTATTTCATGTATGTATGATTCTTAGCAATATTTTAACCTTTAGTATTTAACTACAATAAATAGATAGATATAGTAGGTACGGTTACAGAAAGTGTTTCGACACACATTTCCTCTTTCCCTGAGATCAACATTTTATGATTTGCAAAATCCCTTACAAAAAATTTCTTTCAATTTACAGGTTGTAACTTTCACTTACCATATACAGTACAGTTTTTAAAGATATTTTTATAAAGTAGCATAGGCAGTTACGGTTTCCTTCGTCAGGTAGATAGGTACTCAATTATTATAAGTTTAATACACAGCTGTAGTTTGTCAACACTATTATAATTAATTAATAAACATTATTCAATACGTCCTATATGAAAAATCATTAATTCAATCAATGCAATCTTAGCAGTCACTCCAATCATTAAAAGGCTCAAATATAGACAGGTCTGTTTATCTTTTTACATCTTCGTCTCTAACTAATAATTATACTAATAATATCTCTAGTATTATTTTGTAGTATCTTTGTAATCATTAATATACGATAATATACGATTTGGGTTATAGTAGTATTATGTGTTAGTTAGTATCATTTCTTTACAACTACCAGTACAACATACGTCTACTGCTACTACCGTGCTACATTTTACTAATAAGGAGAAAAGAGTGCAACGACTAAACTGGAAACAAAAGCAAATCCTGAACACTTTCCGTTCCAGCTCAGGGTGTTAGCTAACTTTAACCGCAACTGCAACCAACCAACCAATTGAAATTAAAATCGCTCAATCTCAACACATCTTTCTCTCACATCATCCTCATGCAGAACTTCATTCATCAATTCTTATTACTAGCCTATCACATGAAGATACCGTTCCTTTCTAAACAGTACCCTGAATAAGGCCAATAATAATTTAATAAATTACTGTCACTTCATCTGTTGAAGATATCATCCTTTACCTCTATATGATCACGATAATTGTTATGCGGAAGGAGTATGAATAATATCTGACTTGACTTTTCGATTTATTTCGAGCAGGTATGCAAGTAGTAGTAGGTAGGTAGTTGAATTGTATTTGTATAAGATTGTTATTTGTTATTGTATCTTTGTATATTTTATTCGCTCTCTTCTCAAACATTCTAGTACTTTATAACCTTTCACTACCAATAAATCTGAATTCTGGGTTTTTCAGTGCAATAGTCAATCAATATGTAGCAGCATTCAATACGATCTCAATCAATTCAAATTACGACAAAATATAGATTCGTGTTTTCATCTTTCTCACATTCAATCCCATTAGTTTAAGTTACGTTCTCTTATTCACATGGCGAGTTTCAGTTTTTGTCTCACTGCGAGTAAACACTACTATTTGAGGTATTCACTTTTTTGGTACGTATATAGTATTGTATTGTATATTGTTGTGTATTTTCTTATAGATATTCTGTATAGCTTATGCCGGCTTCTGTACTTCTTCCTCAAATTGTCAATTGTCTTAAAATTCCTTAAAATTGACACGCCATCATCATGCCATCATCTTCTCTTCCGGCACGACTTTGTGTATTATGTTACGTTACGAATTGTAGTTTTGTATAGTGTTAATGTAGGATTGTATTTGTATCTTGTTCTATTTATTACCCATTTTACTCATCATTCTAGACTCTTTGCATCCGCTATTTTCATTCCATTCATTATCCAACAAATCAGTAGCGACACACTGATTTAAGTCACAATCATAAGATTTTTGGTCTTCTTTTTGCAGTAAGCAACGTTTCAAAACATTAAAACTGATAATTACCTACCTAACCGATAAATTAGTCGACAAATTCTTTCATCGACCACTACTCTATATGAATACAATGTTTATATATTAGTTAGGTATGTCGTGTTTAAAATTATTTTACAATTAGACTTTTCTAACCTCCAACAGTAGTGTCGGGTATTGAATTGAACGCAGAAATATCTTTATCAACAACAGCAAATGTACAATAAACGAATAGACCTGGATCTAATGACACTTTGACCTGAATTATGAATTTGTCTAGTCTGTGGTTAAAAGGCAGTAATAACAATTTTCCAACACAAGTATTGAACGTACCTAAAAAACCTGACTTGGTTGAAACGGTTTTGTTTGTGGCAAAACAGATTAACATCAAGTGAGGTAATCGAAATACATATATACTTTCGCTATATCTTAAATATTATGAACTTGTTTCAGATTTGTAATAATGTGTTCTTTGTAGTAAGCTAGTAGACCTATATACTTATGGGTAATATTATACCTATCGTTAATACTCTCAGTATAGTACTACAATTATTATGTGTAGTGATAATTCTTTGTTATTATAATTCTGTGGCGCAAACTGAAAGAAAATAACATCCCATTCAAAATGATAAAGCAGATCGTGCATAATTATAGAAAAGAATAATATCTGTTGTTTAATAGCAATGTAGTGACAAAACTTCTACTAAACATACAACTTCTTGTCTTAATACGAACTACCTGTATATTGTATTCCTCATTTCGTTCGAGAGAATCCAATTACAAAACTTTTACGTCGACACTGTTTCAATTGTATTGTCCATGTCTACATAAACCGACATATTTCAAAACTTCATTTCATACCTGATATACTGCGTTGAAGACGAAATATGAAAAAGTGTCATTTTAATTTTGAATCACACCATAACCATTCTTTCAAGTTATTTTAGTTTAAAGTTTCACAATGAACCCATCAACACTAGGTACTATTTAAATAAACTATTTTAAAGGGGTAAATAGTAAATATGTCACTCCAAAAAACAATAATAATAATTATACCGCAAACTGTGCCGAATCGGTATAAGCTTCATATTTGACAAATTGTGTGTGTGAGTAAAAGATCTTGTAAACAATTACCGAATATTTTACGACGTGTCTTCTAATTGGTGCACATTAAAAGTGAGAGAGTTTACTGACATTAGAGGGGCTGTTTACGCATTCACTCGTCATTTACATGTTGTACTTCATGAAGCCTTTAGTTTCTCTTGACCATGCAGCTGGAGGTTGTGTTGGCGGACCAGGGTTTGGTGGCCCCTGGTGTCCTGGTCCCGGGCCATCAGCTCCACCCCAAGCCATAAAACCTGAACTGTCCGGTGGCTGTTGTGATGATGCTCCTTGAGGTGTAGGGGCATTTGTATGACCAAACCCCGACGGATGGCTAAAACTTTGCGGACCTTCGTTTCCTTGTTGGCCTTGTTGCATATTTCCAACTAAGCCCCATCCACCCTACCAAAAACAACAAATCCATACTGTCACAGTCACAAACCATTAATTCTCCATGAAATACAATGATCCATTATAACAATTCTTATTGAATTAGAATGTGTCGTGTAACATGTGGTAATAAATATGGAGAAAAATATACTGTTTAAATACCTGATTAAGAGCAGCAGCAATAATGGCTGGATTAACCGGCATTCCTAAGTTGAGAGCACTAAGACCCATAGGGTTATTCAAGCCTTGTCCCTGTCCTGATTGACCAGCTCCTCCACCAAGTCCTAACGTTTGAAGATTGGGCATATCCATACCACCTCTTCCACCAACACCTCCGCCAACCGCACTCCAACCAGCTCCACCTTGGCCATAATGTTGTCCGTAACCCCCAGCCATTTTTCCTCCATCACGAGGTGGCATTCCTGAAATCATTTCATCTGATAATTTTTCGTTATTAATATGTACTCTCACAACAAACAACAAAACCGAAAACCAATATATTTATGATCACCTTCAAAACAATTAAACACCCAAAGCAGTATTTATGTACAAAACACACATTATGGTTTCACTAACAAAATACGAACGCAAAGCCCACACAAAGATAATTTTGTGATAGTAAAACACTCACTCGTTTACTGTCAGTAGCAATGGGGATAATTGAAATGAACGGTAAGATTCAAAGTTAGTAAAAATGGTATGACACCTCACCTCTGTAGGGATACTGATGTCCACCTTGATTTCTGGAAGGATCAGATTTTGGAGCCGCATTAGACACATGGACGGACACACCCTTCACTATATGATCTTCCCCACAAAGGTTCTGAGCTACTTCTGCTTCCAGAAACGTTACGAACGCGAAAGCCCTAAAAGGTTTCGGGATGAAGACATCCGTGACCTCCCCAAACTTGGCGAAATATTCTCTCAAGTCTTCGGCAGATATATCTTCCGTGCACCGCCCTACGAATACTTTTGCTGGCACGTGAGCTTGTTGTGACTCCTAAAATTAATTTCACAATTATTAAGACGAATACACAGTAAGGTTAATATGTGTAAGAACGTATTTTTCGTGATTGAAAGATTATAACGAAAATAATGGATTATTTACTTTGGAATTGGGAATCTTAACGTCACACCATCGACCTTCAATAAGGTGACGCTGAGACAAAACGCGCAGTTGAGATTCATAATTGGCAAACCGGATAAAGCCAAATCCTTTTGATTGTCCTGTCTTGACATCTTTCTTAACCTGGGCCATAAGCACTTCACCAAAGGGTTCAAAATATTCTCGCAACTGCTGCTCCGTAGTCTTCCACGGCAACCCCAGTACAATTAAGTCAGAACACTTATTCTTTCCCGTCGATTCAAATCTTTTGGATTTTGCAGTTGAATTTTCTAAGTAATCGTCTGACTTCCGCTTGTTTTCCGCTGTTGAAAAATTAGCTGTTAAGTATTGCGTTTGGTTACAAGAAAAGAGTTTGTGATGTGATAGAGAAAGTTTTGTAGGGTCATTACAGTGCAAACCTTTGGGGAAGACGCAATAGTACACACTATTTCCCCAACCATTATCGGGTGGATGAAAACGTCCATCAACTAATCGCACGCCTCTCATACCACCAGAATCTGGATTACGAAATTTCAGCCCTGATGTTCCAGGAAATTGAGCAGCCAAAGTCGACAGTAATAAACTGCCATCTTCTTCTGTCGGCACTTCAATAGGCTCTTCCCCGTCGTCTTCAGCAACTTGTAAATATGTAGACATTTTTTCTTGCTTTAACATGTAACAATTCAACTGCTTCTTTTTTGTAGAGTTTCAGAAAAATAATTTTGACTCGATATGGCTTTCCTGGTTTTAGAGCAATACTATTCAACAATATATTTATAATAATAGTATTATTATTTTGTATATATATTAACTACGGGTATTAGCTAAAACTTCAGATTGTACATCCGAGATGTAGTTAGTTACAGACTAAAACATTTAAAACGGTTACTTTATAACTATTATCTCAAAATAATATCTTTATATAGACGAATATTACGACAATATTTTCTCGTACCCTCGAAAGTTGTAGGTACACGTTATTTATATTTTATATAATTATAGACTCTCTTGAACTGTGACGTGAAGAGAACTATCTAATCAAACGAAACGATTAACCGTTCATAATTTACTAGATTAGATTATAAACGGAATATTATATAGATGACAGTGAAACTTTTATAGCGACCAGCGTGTAGTTATAATATAGTTACAATTAAATCAGTTAAACTTCAATATTTTCTGTACATTATCAAAGATTCAGTGTTGATCAGGATCAGACATACGATGATACGAAGAACGAAGCACACTACGCGATTCCTTTACTCACTACACACACAAAAATTCACCCCATTCAAAACACAATCACTCAACCGGTCACAACTAAATAGTTGATGGAATAATATTTTGTTTACAAGAACACAGGATATAAATAACGTTGTAGAGTTTATATTTAATTTATGTTGTTGCCACATTGAACCACAGCAGAAGTTATTGAACAGTGAACAGATGATTCCCGTTTTGTTATTCGGTGTTTGTCGAACGCGCACGAATGAAGAATGAAGAGCAGAAGCACCAACGCACCATCAAACATGAAAATAAAAAAGTAATAAACTAACTTTAGCAGATGTTCAAAGATGTGTTGGTAGTAAGAGATGTATTACACAAAATAATCGTCTTACAACCACAATTCTTTGTTAAAATGGCTATTAACTATGAATTTTATGGTATAATACACATACATAATTAAGCAAGGCAAATTAATTAATTAACGAGGAAATTGACGTTAAACATTAACTTGAAAAATGCTGTCAGTGTCAGCTGTAGTAACAAATCTGATCAATGTATTAAGTTACGACGAATATGTCGTACTACTGCACTGGTGAGTGACTGGCAAATGGATTATTTGAGGGGATAATGTTTATTTTGCTGTCTACAGTCTACAAAAAGAAATAGCAAAATCTTTTGATATTTTGGTATGGTGTATATGATATGACATAATGGCACAAATCATCTCTAATCTAATTTAGCATGAAACATTAGACATGCTTAAAAAACACTTTGGAATGTTTAACTAAATGCAAAATATGTTGTGTTGTTATGTTTTGATGATTTACAATTTATACATGGTAATGAAATAGTAAATACATCAAGACTTGTGACTTGATAGTTCAGAAGTCCTACACAAAAATTAAGTTTGAACTAATTGTAATTATTTCCTGATCCATCAAAATTGTTTCTTGTGTAGAGTTTGATTTAAAAATGGCAAAGCTTAAATACTACTGTATTTTCCCTTTAAACTTTAAATACATTCAACTTGGACGATGTACGTGTGTTAACGCCCAAATGACGAGACTACAATACAAAACTGAATGTTTTGTGATGTCAACTTTACAAATAACAAATTGCATAATAAACAACAAAATACAAAAAGATAAACTCAATAATTTTTGGAGGAATTTAAAATGTTTGTTTCGTTCCAGAATTTCCTTATTGACATAATATTATTAACTTCAAAAATTAAATAAATAAACAGTGCTATATTATTATTATTATCAATTACAATGTCATAATGTCATTCTAAAGGGCAAATGGTACATGTGCATTCATAAAATCAAAATTGAAAAACAATACATTCAGCATTGACGGCCGTCGAAAATAATCGGGTTATACTGTTTGGAAAAATTAGCCAAGAACAATCCATACTAAAGCATTTAAAAGAATGGACATGGACTGATATTATTAAACTTATTAATGACGAAATGACATAATTAATTATGAATTAAAAATGAATAAAATTAGACAAACCAGAGAAATTCCTCTCGCACGTCAATCAATCAAAACATCACGTTCACGACGATCACGAACTCGCAGACTCCCAACAACCACTCGCCATATTTGAAGACTATCGCATCTTTTTTGGACTTCTGTGTTGTCAGAGTTTTTTATTTTACTGTTTGTGTTCCTTTTGGCATTTCATCGGCTGCTCTATTCAAGACATTACGGTGTGGGGCGAGCTCTGTTGGGAAACAATCCACAGTCCTCCGCTTTCGTAGGCAGCAGAAATACGTACACGATTCATTCCGTGTCGCGTCGTATAAAACCAAACACCGGATCCAAATTACATGTACCAAATAAAAATAGGCAAGTCAGCTTGATCAGCAGCAACAGGTAGAACTGCTGTTCCGGTTGGTGCTAATTTCAAAATTAAGCCGCGGAATCTTTTATTTATGTTTGTGATGTGTTCAGCAAACGATTTTTCACTACTACCACTACCACCACTTTCTGTTAGTTGTGTTTTGTGTCTAGCTTTGTGACCATTTTTGTGACAAGAAGTGACGAAGTGTAGTGTGTCTTGTCACTCTTGTCTCGAGTCTTGTCAACAGGTTACTAAATAGTCCAAAAAGTTTGAAAAGTCATTTTTTGATACTTACAATTAGCAATCGACATTACACATGAGATCTGACAATATTATTGAATATGGAAGATTCGTCGTTATCACAGGTGTCAATTTATATCGACCTTTTAAATTGAATATGAATGTTAATCATAAATTAAATGAATAGTATTATAATAGATTTGGATTTCAGATTTAAAAAACAAATGAATCGTGTTATGAATTGTAATTGATAATGATAAATGACTAAAAATAAATGTTGAATTATTAAATAAACTAAATCAGCTGCTTTTGTTTGTTTGTTTGCAGGGCATATTCTTTCAAAAACCGAAAAGAAAGAGAAGGTCAAGTGACATTGAAAAGTTAGAATTAGAGTATGGCGATATCTTTGAAAATTTTGAAACCGCTACATTGAGACATAATACTTACAGTCGACACTTGACGCAAATTCGTGAGAAAATTGAAGTAAGGATAAGTATAAAAATACTTAAAAAAGCAATCAGCAATTGAACAATCATGGATGATATCATACATCACATAATATATTGGTCATTTACTGTCAATTTACATATTATAGTACAAGGATATGTTTCATTTTTATCATTTTAATTACAGCATTTGGAAAAGACATGGCATTCAGAAGTGGTCGACGAAGTAGTTTCTTTTATCGATGACAGTTCTACATCTATGTTCCAAAGTGAACTAATAACTCCAATCGGATTTCTTCAGTCAGGTAATTGTGATTGTTTCTTTTAGTGATATCCTTTATTCTATAATTGAGGAGCAATGGTTTAATTGCTGCTACATCTCTTGGTGTCCATTTCATCATTTTTGCCATGATCATGAATCTATTGACATTATGATATTGGGTGGGATTTTTCATTATATTCATGTATTCCACATCGGTGTTATCGTAATATTGAATTTACTTAATTTTATACGCTATAGGTTTATCTGCTGATGAAAACAAAATGCTCTTTGATTCCATTCAACACGCAATCCAAGAAGGAAAAACTCCATATTTGGCAAGATTAAGTTCAACAACATGTCCGAACGTGAAAACGGCCTTTCAAAACATTTGTAAACAGTTAATACGTAGTGACACAAATGTGAGCTGAGTTCGAATCTTATTTGCATTTATTATTAACTTGAATATTTCTATTATTATTATTAATGAATCAATTTATGCTCTCCAGGTTAGTTATTTTCCTGAAGAAACGGGTATTTCAATGTCGTCCAGCGTACCAGATGACTACTCTCCGCTTACATCAGGTTCAAAGTACCTGAGCATACACGATTTGCAGCAATGGTACGAAGTGGGTCAACCTAAATACTTCAAAAATTCGTTTATGAAAAATTCTCCGTCATTAGAAAACACACATCGCGCTCAAAATTTCTTGCCTTCTCCTATAACAACTCGTGGATCTACAACTCCCAAACGTGCCGGTATTGACAAACCTTGTTTTATGACTCCGAAATCTCGCCCATCTTTCAAAAATTCAACGCCTAAAACGGGTCGCCATTTGAGTGTCGGAAATACAATGCAAAAAAGGCCAATAGTATTAATCATTGAAGATGTAGATTATTGTCCTTCTAATGTAATTCAACAGATACTTCAGCTATTAAGGTAAAATAGTTTTTCATTACATTTCAGTAGTTTCCACATGGTTAGTTGAATATAAATACTTTTACTTATGATTCTCCAATTTTTTGTTGCTTATATAGCTGTGCCAAGTTACCATTGATCTTAATAGTCGGCGTGATAAATTGCTATGAAAGCTTCAATCGTTTTATACCTCAGCAATGTTCCACTACATTAATGTACAAAGCATTCACTACTATAACTGCTTCCAAACGATTGAACGATTTTTTCGTAAAAGTAAGCTTATTTAAGAAAAATAATTGTAATTGAAGAGCGAGTGAGTGCATATTTATAATGTGGTTGATTTGTGTTGTGTACGTAGATTCTATTCGATAATGAATTTCCATTTATACTCAGTGGAAACGTGGTTAAGTATATGTCGGATTACTTTTTGCTCCATAACTTTTCTGCTACGCGGCTTTTGCAAGCGTATCAAGTAAGTCATCCTGTCACTAATGATGTAAAATAAGTAAAGAAAATACGACTGAAATAACTAATGCAACTAATTGTATTTTAAGTTATGTTTAATAGACTTTTATAGTCAATCAAAATCGATTCTCTGCACTGGAGGGAATAATTTGACCGATGTTTCCTGCAATCAATTGTTAGAAGTACTGAAAGCTGCAGATGTGAGAACAACAAAACACAAATCCGCAAGAACGTCTCCGAAATGTAAAGAGCCGTTGTCAGATTCAGGCGATATTAAGGTAAGATTAATCAATGCATATGCAGTAAACGTACAAATAGATAAATATAAACAAATATTACAATTACTGTATAACAAAACTGACTGAATAATTATTTCAGAACAGTGCTCGGGAACTGGTGAAACATTTCAATGATTCTGCCATCGAATGGTTTGTGGCTCTACACTTCTTGTTTGCGATTTCAGAAAATTTACCCAACTCTCCTGCAAAAGATGTAAGTATTTAGTCTTATGTTACATAATAAAAACAATAGTAAAAACAATCTTTACAACAGCCAATATATTTATCAAACCTTTTAGATTCGGGAATTATACATCCTATGTTATGACGGTGGGTTATTTCAAGATAGAGAAGACGGGCAAATGAAGATCGAAGATATACTGAAAGTAATCCGAATTTGCAGCAGAAGACAATTAGAAATTAGACTAGAAACTGCTCTTAGATATATAAAAGGTATCTCAATATTAATATTCAGCCGATATTTAATTTCTGGTAATTTATAGCCTTGCCTGAAGAATTCTTTATGCCAGCAATTATAAATTTAGTTATGCAATTTTTTAGAATTGCTTAAGGACAATGATCTTACCGAAACAGAAGAAATCTTATCTCTATTTTCGGAGATTGAAAATTTCATTTTTAGATTAAAACATTGTGATGAAGAAGAAAAATCACAGTCGACACAGGCATCGAATGCACCCGATTTAAATCTGAAAAAGAAAAAGTTTAAAGCTGCAGAGCTTCGAGAGGTATGTATTCATTGTAAATGTATTCTGTTACTTTGTTAATTCGCCGTGTTTGCTCTAACAATAATATGATTTTATTCTGATGTTAAGGTTATGAAAAAACAAATAGAAAATAAGAAGACTGGAAAGGTTTTTATAGAATTACGGACTAGTTTTATACAGTTCGTTAGAACGTTTACAAAGAAGCATCTCTCAGCATTTCATGCTAAACCAAATGCGAAAGTAATATATTTAAAAAAAATCAATACATAAAAGTATTATCACTGTCACAAAAATCCAAAAGTCGCAGTTTTACCAAGTCTGCAACCTGACTCTGAGTGTGGGTGCAGTTTGGGCTCATTTTGTAATTATTAAACTAATTATGGAAAAAAATACTTCCTCTGCTTACAGATATTCACTTTCGACAACGTAAATTATTTGCAACATTTCTTTTCGCCGTGTCCTCAGAAAAGAATAAGTTCAGCGCTTTCTTTACCCGGAAAATTCTTCTTGGTAAGCTTTTTAGTTATTAAGAAGTTCATTATCTATTATCAATTATTTCTTCCGCTGTTCATTTACCAATTATACGTTTTAATAATTTAAAATATCTCCAATTATTTTTATTTAGTGTCGATGCTGCAGCGAATTATCACTGGGAAGTATGGATCACAGCTTACCTGATACATCAATTGTATACAAACTCATAATAGAGAGAAACACCAAGATGTTAGATCTTAATGAACTTTACCAGGTAAATACTAATCCCTGTATAATAACCTCGAATGAATTATAAGGAGTACAAGTAATAAATAATAAGCATGTCATATCAAATTCAATTGCAGAGCTTCGAGTCTATTATTGGCAGTCGAGGTACAGGAACACCCAAGAAACACGGCAAAATTAATGACCCCTATTTGTAAGTTGATGCGCATAAATTGGTGAATTTCATTTCAATATTTTTTACTAGTTAATAGAGCTTTATGGTTTTCACTTGTGATTTTTAGGTTGCGATTTCGTCAAACTATAGCTGAGTTGCAGCATATGGGCTTTATACAGAGATCAAAACGTAAACCAGATGAAATTACTAGACAGAATTGGTAGTTTTTTCTAAAAAATATTTTTGATACACCGAAATGTCAAACCCGGTGTTATGACCCTTTATGATCCTGTTGACTATACTTCGTAGAATTATAAATGAAACTGAAACTAGTAATAATAGGTGATCATGTGTATTTGAATGAAAGATGTACAAAGGAATACATGAAAATATTATGAGAAATCTAAATGAACTGGATGGACATGCTAATATTATGAATATGAAATAAATGTAAGAAGTAAGAACACATTGGAAATGTACTGTATCACTGGCTTTTACTTTTCTTTCGCATGTATAGAACTTTTGCAATTGTTTTAACACAAAATGCAATAATAACAGCATTCATAGCATCATACAATATAGCATTATAGCATTCATGTATTTGTAGTTACTATTTCAGTGTTTTATACTTTGTATTATATTCAAGCATGGAATTTGTATGTAAAGCTCTAACTATCGCTTGGCTTGGACATACTTGTTTAAATATATTTTATAATCTTCAACATCTCTTCTACCTTCACAGCTTCACAAGTCAAATATTAATGAGGGAGAGCAGAAGATGTTACAGCTAATAAATGAGCACATTAATTTAAAGTAGTAGCAATCCAATACTACAATCTTATTATCATCGTAATCATCATCAATAACATCGAAATCCCATTCGTTGTGACAAATTGCATTTCGAAGTGAGCTGTAGCCAGTAAAAGTTCCAACACAATTATCTTCAAAATATTTGTTTCACGTTGAAAATAATTATATGTGAAAATGTTTACAACCTACTTTACATAATACATTACTTCTTGACTTACTTGACTATATGAGACACTTTCGTTGATTCACGGAATATTATAACAAAACATGAATTTATATATATTGAAATCTTATTATCATCTTTCTTAATAAAACAGGCAACAAAATGAGTTGTATATTATTACAGCAATAATAATACATTATTAGCTCTCAAAACACAAAAGAATAAATCTGTTAACAACCACGGGAGTAAGAAATTACAAGAAACTGCTAAATACGTCCTAAAACATTATTAAAATTATCATAAGTAGATTAGTGTACAGTTACATAAATTAATTTAAGAAGCAAGGGATCAAGGTAATAAAAAATGAGTTTCATGGTATGACATTTATAATTATTCTGAGTAAATGAAGGATCGAAATTTTGTCCCAGCTTAGAATTGATTTGAACATTTTTACAGTTGGACACAATAAACAATTAAAAATCAATTCCAAACTGGTTGAGTTAAAAAACGGGATGTGTGTTGTAGAGTAAGAGCGTAGTGGGTTTAATACGTACGTTCTTGTCCAATGAGTTTTCGGTAGTTTAGGTATTTCTGTATAATCGTGAGTGACAAACTGTAAAATAACTTGCAGAGTTTCATTCGTTTTTTTCTGTTTGTACCGTAATTTACGTTTGTTCATCTACAAGTTGTTGAGTAAAGTAAAGTAAACAGAGCAGTAATATTTAGTAGTAATTGGTAATCATGTAAAGTACAGTTTCTCCGTTATCATTTCCTATATTTTTGTGTTATCGGGTTTTTCGTTGTTTCGTATCGTTACACTTGCACTTGTTTTCACCAAGTTCCACTCAAAGCAAGCTGTCAAAATTAGCTACTACCCTACCTAACCCTTCTTTCTTCTTTCTATAAGTATTTTATGCTACCTTATTAATGTTATTAGCTTCTAATATGTTTCAAAAATAATTTTAAACAGGAAAACTTTATCCATGTAAGCGAAATTTTCTTCATTTTATCCTCATCTATGATTTTTCTATCTTATATAGCAAGTAGATTGCATTTTGTATAATTAATTCATAATGTGTACATTAATGTAATACGAATGTCATTTGAATCGAATCGTGAGCGTCCTTACTCGTTAGATACATTAAAATTCATTTAAAACTTTGCTTAAAATGAAAAACGCATTTTCCTTATTCATCTAACTAACAATAAGTAGAAGCTACAGGTACGTCAGCCCTGTTTATTAACTTTTGGACCCTTTTGGTGTGGATTATTATCATTCTTTATATAATTCATCCTCATTTATTTATCCCATCCCATTTTATTTCCTAAAACTGCAATAACTAGAATCTTAACACTATCATGCCTTGATTGATATTACTCAAACCAATTATTTATCAACTTACTCGAATATTGATTCATCTTTTTATGCTGCTAACTATAATATAAGTAATTTATTTAAGTATAACATCTCCAACTCACTATTTCATGTAATAAGTATACTAAGCTACTAAATGTATGTATGTAACCGTTTTGTTGTATATATAGTAAGTATTTCATAAGCATTCCGTTCTCAAGTAGTGATACAGTAATGTTGTTTTGTTTTCTTTGTAGTAATATGTACGTTTAACGTTTTTGTATAAAGTAACACCGTCACCAGTAATCGTATATAGTAGATACACAATTCATCACTGTATAAATTTAGTTGTGTGTGTTTCATGTAAAGTAAAACCGTAACAAACCAGTTAAACACGTAGGTACAGTAGAATAACATATTTAAATGTATCTTATAGTAGGAGTGTATATCAAATGAATGTAAATAAGTACATTTCATTTCCCTGTACAATTATAACTCAAATTCATGTCTCCTCCTTCCCTACCCCTTTACTTGAATTGAAAATAAAACGTAAATCTTCTAATCATGAAACCAAAAAACTTACATTTCAATGCAAACCATGTGTACTTGTAGTATGTAGATATAAAGTGAGAATAGAAGGCGAAGATGAAAAATCTGATATTTGTATTGTGGTGGTAGAAAGAACAATTATTGTCCACGAAAAGCAATTCGGTGTAATTTGTGTGTCCATAATTTCTAATCAATGTAAAATGCTGATTGATGGAATATTATGTTTGCGCCTGTCCAGTACTTTTTAAAAACAGATCACTTGACAATCATAAGGATCAGTGCATGATAAATATTTTATAAACTTTATATAGTTTCACCACAGTAAAGCAAAACTTTCGTAGCATAAGAATCCATTTCATATACATTAATATTTTGGTTTGAGTTTTTTGGTCTTTAGTAATAAAGATATTTACCATTTATTCGAATTAGAATATCTGAAGCACCAAATGAAATTATTAGTTGCTGCATTTGTGCGTATACATATAGTACAATTCGTATGTAGGGGTTTTAAGCGCACTGTCGTGTACACATACAGACACAGCAAAAAAATCTCCTATGGAAATATTTATATTACAAATGAGTGATAAGTAAAATAGTTATTGTTACTAATACTAATTATTATAATTATACTCATAATCATATCATATTTGAATTGTTCTTCCTATTATTTGCTACCTGGAAGGAACACAAATATTAAAATTATTTCCAACCACATATTATAATGATTATAACGATGAAAGGCAATAAAATAACAGAGGACAGTGACAGGCTCATAAGATTTGTGTTTTGTATTGTACAGCATCATAATTTTATATAGTAGGTATATTTATGTATTGTATAGTGTTGTATAGGTATAAGTAAAAGTATGTCCAGACTTATTTACTACTACATTGGAAACAGTCATAATTACAATAAAATGTTTGCAGCACAAGTTAAGTCTACAATAACGTTGCAAGTGTGAATGTATGTATGTATAAGTATTGTATTGTAGTATGTACGTGTACCGTGTACCCTCGTCCATAAATTCTATCTCCTTGCCTAATTTTACATGATAGTAATAACCTACCTACCTTCTACTCTACAATCATCCTCCTCCTACTATTTACGATCCTATTTTCACGTGGATTTGTCTACTAAAGTAAGTATATTGTCCACTACAGTTTTATATTTTATATATTTATGTTACAATTACAGTTATACAAAACTTAATTCAAAAAAATTCAAACAAAATCTGCCAAACTGTTTTACATGCTACTAAAGCAAAATTAGTATTATTCAAACGAAAGAAATGAAGAAAGTTCACTTAAAAAGTAGGTTTAGGTTCACTTGAAATTGACTAACTCAAGCAAGTCAACTCAATCACTTTCTAAACACAATCATAAATATTTTCACTGTTACTACATAGCAGTACAATATATGCATTTCATTATTACACTAATTATTTATATCTAATGATGATGATGGGTCCTTTGAAGGCAACCGTATTCTTTGCAATATAATTGTATATATTGCATATAATAATATTTCATAACTACTATAATAATCCTAAAATTAATATTACTCTTCATAATAGATCTCTCACTATTATTATGAAACCCCTATTAGTTTCCGTTGTGCTTTCTATTATGTCTTTTTAAAAATAGTTACTTCCATATCATCGTTATTTTCATATCGTTACTTTACTTAGTTTCCGTTTAACTACGATTTTATCTGTTCTTGTAAGCAAACTTGGAGAAAGAAAGTTTCACTCGCTAGTTGGGTATAGTACACGTTCCTACGAACTTCTACATCAAACTGTAGAGTTATGTAAGTTATAAGGTAATATGTAAGTATCTACGTATATCGGTAAGTGTTTCTCTTTTATATGTAGCTTAATTCTCGTTGTTGTTGTATAGTTGTTCTTTGTTCTTGTCTTCAGAATTACATTTCGATTAAACTATGTGTAAGGTAATCTGTATTGTATGTAGTAGTATATATTTAATATGTACTATAGGTACCTACTATTTTTGAATAATCCTTATTCATTACAAACAGAACGATACAACAATAGCAGCTTTGTAATATATTCACTATATATGTGTGTAGGTAGAATAGGACTGTTCTATTATTGGGGATTACTATTTTCTCATGCATTTAAAACGTCTCTTTCATGTGCACATTGTAATGCACTATGATCCGTATAAGTAATTTGGTGTTTTTTGTTAAAATTTTTGCTGTTCTTTAAGTCAGAGTGAGCACCAACAAAAAATAGTGTGAATTGTACATTGTGTTTGTAAATAGTACTGTAACGTTAATCTAGTTAGTATGGTAGTAATTCATGTATCATACTCTACACATAACAGTAACAGTGTGGTCCATCATCCTTTCAGGTTTAGCTTTATGTATAAGCTGTCATTATACTTTACTTCAGAACAGCCAAGGTCACATATAATTTTAATTCGACTCTATTGATTTTCTTTATTGTTACTTTAATTGAGAAAATTGGAATATTATTGATTTGAATACATCATTTATATAAATGAAAGAATGTTTTGAATATGTAGGTTTATAGGTATGTATTTCCGTATAATATAAATACTGACTGAAACACCTTATCAAAATCGTTCTCTTTGTAATTTACATTACACGGGTAATATGTGTATTCTATAAACTGTGTGCATAACTGTATGTCGGTATAACTTTTTAAGACAATTTAAAGGGTAAAAGGGTGATCGACCAATCTGTCCAAATTAAATTAGGGTTGTTCCGTTCCTTTCTGTAAATTAGAGTTCTATGGTTGGTATTGTATTGTTGTAGAGTAACCTTTCAGTAAAAGTAGTACTAGTTCCTAGTTCAGTACAGTAGTATATTAAAGTTGTTCTTGTGGTAGAAATTATTCCGTTCTGTAACGATCTTAGTAGTTAGATCAGAATCAAAATAATAAAATAAAACAGTTCGGTAAACGGTTCAGTTTCTGATGTAAAAGTTCAGAGTCCACGTCAATCTCGTGTTTGTGTTTTCCGTATTCGTTCGGTATGGTATCGTATTCATTCCATGTCCCGTCTGTTACGTTCTGGTTGTTCATCTTTGTTTTGAAAGTTTGTTTGGAATTGGTCTTAGGAAAAATAATTATGGGAAGGACAAACAAAGAACACAAATGCGTCTCAAGGATTAAACACACAAGACAGATGCGTTCTAGTTTGGACACAGAAAGATATTAAGGAAACTACATTAAGGAAGGAGGATATCAGCAACTTTTAGCACGTATGGAAAAGCTGGCTGATAGATTTTAAGGATTTGGACAAGGAAAACTACTGAATCATTTCAAGTCAATGAATCCCAGACTCATCATCTAGACATACAAGAAAAACAAACAACATGATATGACATTGGTTGCATTGAACATTGTCGTTTTGCATATCTATACTTTATCATAAATTATAAAACTTATCATGTTTAGTTACTTTAACTTATTCAGTTACACACTAGTACTACAATACTTCCATAAGTGTAGTATCTTTACATGCAAATAATATTCATCTTTTTCTACAACTGAATCTCATATTATTATCATCATTATATTATCATACTCTCGTAAATATCTCTCTTATAAATAAGTAATCTCTAATAAGTTGACACAAATTCTTATCGTGCAGTTGGAAAAGACGGGCGTAACAACAATAAAGCAGAGGTAAGTATTTTAACTTTTTGGACAGTTTTCTTTACAAATGCTAGTCATAAACTTACCACTTTTTGTAGTCTCTCAAATATACTCAACATAATTATATTATTACGTTTGTAATGCACTTGTGGAACTTGAAATGTCCATATGCATGCATTGCTTTGAACATTTGTGGTTTGAACCGTACCTGCAACTATTTATTTATATGTATTCATGTACAACTACAGTATAAAGACACATTTAATCATAGTAATATACCTTATGTATGATTAAGGAAAACCTGACTGAACTTCCAGTAGTATAGCACTATAACTTAACTTGTCCCACTCATAAAGAAGAGGGCTAATTTATACTCAATCAAAAGTAATTCATGTATTATTTGTATGACTCATTTGCAAAAATATCATTATAATAATAGAATCTGGCCTGCCGTCGAATGGCGAGTATGTTTTATTAGTAGATTGCGGATTCATGTATACTTAATCATCATCATAATAATAAAACTGTTATTTCATAAAAAGTCAGGTTAATAAAAAAGATAAAGGCCATCTCTGAGGTAGTGTTAATAATTCTACAATATTATACTCTATAATTCCTTTTGTTACATTAGCTATTTATTTTATCTAATCTGACACATCCCAAGCGGGCACCAGTCAACTTATTTTCACAACTTCGCAAGCCTATACTCAATACTCGTCATTTAAAAAAAGTAGAGATTCCTTTCTTGTACATTCTGACTGATATCATTGCGACTAGTGCCCCAAGAGCCATTCACCTACTTTTATATGAAAAATACTCTCAGTGGTAAATTGAAACTGAATCAGAAGACTTGATTTCAAAAATCATCCTTAAAGTATGCATGTTATTTATGTACGTACAAATATAAGCTTGTGCTTTATCTGACTTTCACTCGTCGTGGAGTTTACTATCATTGAAAGAAGTGCGTTTATACGAATAATATATCTCACTAATAATATCTGAGTAGAACATTTTTTCTTTTAGCTATACTAAAAATAAATCCTGAATACTAAAATGGAATGAATTTAAATCTGGAATGTAAATATCACCGTTTGTAAAAATTACACAGAATAAGAATCGTATTGACATTCACGGAACACAATCTAGCAGCTTGTCTGTAGTTTACCACGCATAGTATTTATGTATAATATAATATATTAAACAATTATAGTATTGTCAAGGCTAATCTATCATACCGAATAATATCGAGTAATGATCTCAGTCTACCTATAGCTTTACTGTCCAATGAATGAAATTTCATCAATTAATAAATTATCTCGGTCGTATACTGATGCTCAGTGGATCAATACAATCATCCTTATTTAAGAGCTTTGGAAATCAATTTAGTACTAACTGTAATAGTAACTACGAACTAACACAACTTTTGGTTTCACTTAAAGCACACATGTCACAAAAAATTATTTTAGATTCTTGACAGTTACATTTGAACCGTAAAAATATGGAAGCCCCGTAAGTGGAATGAAACCCATGGGACGGATAAAGGAATTGCTGCTTAATCTTAATGGAAGCTGGAGAGATTTAGGACGGCATCATAAAAGCGTTCACAAATTGTACACAAAATAATTAGATGATACATTGATTCATAGCTAAGGGCTAGGTAGTATCGTATCGTAACTGTAATAATACATTATTGCACTGTTTAAAGCTGTCCAAATCACTAGCAAATTAATCTGAAGGAAGGTGAGAAAGGCGGCGACACAAATCGGGGTTGCTTTTGCATACTTCTGTCTTATTAACTCAACAAACAAGATTCCTCATTCACTGTTCTACGCAAAGCAGACTTGATTGACTGATCGGATTGGTGTTTGGGAGAAGTGGCCCCACCATCATCAACTTTAATGTGTGCAAATATCCTGAACATAGCATAGAATTCAAATTAAATAACAGTCTCAACATCATTACTAACCTGAGATATTGTAAATATTGACTCGAAGGACGGGTCAATATTTTTGAATATTAAGAGATGATGGAGTGGTCAGGCTCATCAGATTCCATTTTAGGACGCTTACATTTTTGGTCTCCTCCGCTGGCTCCAGAGGAAGGACTGGCATTGGTAGTCCCTTTTTGTTGGTCCTGTGGTTCAGCTGGAAACACTTTTAGCCTCATTCCACAAATTTCTTGTCCATGAAGTGTCTAAAGTAACAGCACAGATAATAAATCTATTTTCATTGAAACAAATAAAAAGTATTCATTTGGAACACTTACATTTTTGGCTTCATCAGCTGAATTTTTATTGGCGTATTTAGCATACCCAAAATTCTTCCCATTGAGCATAAAAATGTCAATTAGATTACCAAAGCGTCCAAATATATCTTTTAGTGCGTATAATGGCGGAGGACTTGGATGGCACACGACAAATAACCTGTAAACAAAAACTTTCATTAACATTTTTAATTTTATGTTTCTAAGAGCAAGTCTAGTCTACCAATACGAAAGTGAAGTCTAGTCATGACATGACAGAGTTCTGATAACAAAAATTACAATTGACAATAAACTCGTTTACAATCACATAGCTGTAGAACTAGTTCAGTCATGATTCTCATGATATCGTGACTGCGAGGTATTTAAGTACAAAGCAACAGCTCCACCGAGTCCAATGCGACTATTACAACGAAATCGACCGTATACTTCCACAAGAAGTTTCTTACGTGATGGCAATTTTAACAGCAAGAGTCGCAAAGATATGATGCTAGTCTTTCACACAAATTATTTGTCATATTTTACTAACCGTTCCATAACAGGTGAGTCGATAGGAGCAAGTGGCTGTGGAGCAGGGAGTTTGACAGAACAATAAGAAGGGTCGTAGGATTCGCCGGGTTGCGAATGAGGATGATGAGAAGCGTTTAAACCGGCAGCTTGAATGATCGACGTAGCTTGTGCAATTGTTTCAGCTAAAGTTGCCAAATCAGGAGGCATGGAAGTTCCAGATCGAACCGACCCATGATTACCAGCAGACACATTTCCTCCGCTGGAGCCATTATGATTCATATTACTTTGCTGAAGACCGTAGCTACGTCCAGAATTAGGCGGACCTAAAAGTCCCGATCCTATTTTGAAGAAAAGTAATGTAAGCACCTCGAATTTATTATCCTCGTTTATCTCCCACCAGTTTCATTACCTGAACGTGTTGAAGACTCCGAAGGCGCCTCAAATTTTACAATCAATCTATGGCCGGGTGGATATTCAAACCCATGAAGTTTTTCCTTAGCGTAAGCAGCAGCTTGAGGAGAATTATATACGACAGAGGCATAGCACTGTCGGGTTTTGGGGTCATGTCGTACATTACAGTAGTCTAGTCCAGGAAAGAAGTCACATAGTCTCCAAAGCTGATCTTGATTTAGGCTTCCATGTGAAACTATAGTAAGACGAGAAGGGGAGTCGTGATGCGCTGCATGTTGATGCGAGTGCACGTGTTGATGCTGATGACCGTGATTTAATATTGGCTGAAATGGCGGATCAACAGCAAAGTCGTGCAAATCGTCTGAAAAGCCAAACATAAGCTCCATTAGGCTCCCAGTTCAGAAAAAAATATTTTCTAGTATACCTAACAGCTCTATGCAACTCCTATATAAGTCTATATCGTTCTCCCTAGAAACTTCTACGTTGTACATATGCATACTTGTATAACAGAATGAATGACGGTCTCTCAGTAGGAAAATGTCATAAATTTTTTCATGGCAGATAAAACTGAAATCGCTTACATAATCGCCAAAAAAATGCAGTATAAATAGGCGCACTATAAGGTCTTTACATGTACAAACTATTTACCTAAAACAATTATTGTTACTGTAAATTGTGTAAATGCAAGCTAAATTAATTGACACTCATAATTCGTTACTGAGAAAATTAACTACAATACGACATTAGCCTGCAAACACTTTAAGAGTTACGTACCTAATGTGAGAACTCTGAAAGGAAGAGAACAATTTTATGCAACGATTACTTGATAAGAGTTCCTATACTGGTACGGTGCTAATCTAACTTTCCAATCTTTTATAAAGATTCTACATATGTGAGAAACTCTCATTAGATATAAAAATAATATCAACGAACAAAGCCTAGAAGCAATAATAAATTATACCGCGAAGACTGAGAATAGTATATTGTACTATTGTACACTCTACTCTATTACCTGCACTCTGTCATTATTGGCTGCAATAAATTGTAATCACTGATTTGCATTATACACTTAGAATGTTATGGTGTGCATTTAAGTCATTATTATTATGAATGCATGCCATAATATTCATAGTTTGCAGTTAAATATGGATCATCACGCAATAACAATTAAGATTGCTAATGCTAACTTTACTGATTGTTAGATCCAATATTAATTGGATCCATAAAAGCTTCGTCGCAAAAATCACTTAGTTAGTTGTATCGAATTTCCATCAACATTAACTGCAAAAACCAACCCACTTTCTTTATAAATAGCATTTCCAAATCCTACTGGAAATCTACACCAACATTATTGAAAACGTTCGTAGTGTTATACTAACAATAAGTACTAAGTACTTGTTTTGCATGCAAAGCTAACAAATGGGGAATAATAAGAAAATGAAATTATTCCCTTCCTTACTTACATAATGCCATAATCATACCATGCCTCTATATTAGCACATAATGTATTTGATGATTACAATAAGATTTACATGGGCCAGTTGTAGAACCGTGAGCACTGCTGTATCTATCTTCTCCAAGAAGTTGTTTTTGGGGCCGGGGATCAGCAAAAACAGGCTTAAAGCTGCGGTCACAACCTTCAAACGCTTTGGCTGCATGGGATATCCTGGAAATTAAAATTAGTAAGTCAATTAGAAAGTATATACGATATTTTGCGATTGTACATACCTACGCAGCTATAAATCACGTAGACAATTTACAAACATTTTGACATGAATGATTTTTTTACTTTTAATTCCATAATTGGGATTGCAAAAACTTGGTGTGATTTTTTACACAAATTGGAATACACAATTAATGCACGTTATCATTGTCTTTTACATTTTTACAAACTGCCAACTTTTGTAATCGAGTATGATAGTATGACTACTGCATACGCAAAGGACATGCAACACAAATACATCGCGTTAAAAATTGCTGGAGAGTTCATTGCGTATTAAAGAAATCATTAAAACAAGTGCCAACTTACAATTAATTATGCACAGGAAATGCATGTTGTCTTGTAGACGTTTTTGCATGCGTGGTGTTGTGTACATTACGATTACAAGTATAGCGTACAATAAAGTAAAAGAGAGATATATAGCGAGTTTGCAAACTACTACAAAATTGATGCCACACAACAGGTTACAGAAGACAGACGGCTTCACATTCAATTCCATCTTATCTGATTCACCCACTAGGTAGACAATTTACTAATAAGTACTGCATGTTGTTACGTTAACATTAATTGAATTTTGTTTGATAATAAGAATAAGACAGTGGGAATTTTTATAGTAAAATAGGAAGACGAAGATTGAACGTCCCCATCAAAACTTTATCGAAAGAAATCTGCGCATAGCACTGTCATGATAAATAACGACGGAATCCCTAAATACACGAACTGCTTTACAAACTTACATTATTGTTTGGGATTAGTTTATAAGACACAGACTACAGTATGATAGATATCAAAACAAAAAAGAACAAATTGAAAATGGTGTTATGTAACCGTTAGGAAACTTACCTGTGAAACTTGACGTAGGCGTAACCCTTACTTTCTTTGGTATGTCTATCTCGAACAACATTGCAGTGCTCCACATCCCCAAACTGAGCAAAATGATCTTTTAAATCCGTCTCCGACATGGACTTGGGTACTATTATAAAAAGTCTGAGAAGACGTTCCTCTTCATTCATTTCTCTTCTTGACCCTTGGTCTCGACTATTAGCTATTAGCACCTTAAGTGATTTCGCATTATTCCCTATAAATTTTCCATTCATTTCTTCCATAGCCACAGCAGCTTCTGAAGTCTTGGCATATTTAATGTACGCTACTCCTGTAATACAAATTCAACAAAATTTATAAATTAAAATAAAATTAATGAGCTTCTGAGTAACATAACAGACTGTGAGAATAGTAAATATTGAGGCATTTAGTTTAATTTTTCACACAATTATGCAATATTCTTTTAATTCCCAACCATTTCATTTCCATACAATTGCAGTAATCCACATAGAATATTTCTGTATAGAAAATAACAATCTCTAAGTAAGCCAAGAATTATTCTGTGTAGTTATATTCCTGGCATATATGCTGACAAGCGTTGCTTGCTTGCAACTTGCAAGATTCCACGTGGGACTCTTATATTATGCATACAGAGAGGTGTTATCCTCTTTTTCAGCAGGGAATACAAACACACAATATACACACACAAGCAAGATGCATATAATATATACAAACTATCTGTACAAGATTTATAGGTATGTAAAGTGGATAAATGCATTTTCATGTCGTGTACTATGCCTAATACAATAATAATATTATTTTACGCATTCACATTGTTATCGCACATCCTGTTCTACATACATTAATTTTTAAGCGCAAGAATGCTATAAGGAACCTGTACGTAGCAACTGTTTATATGAAAGTATATAGTATGTACTTAGTAATAGATAGAAACAGACAGCTAGACACACATCACAAACATATCCTCTCTCTCTCTATTATTATTCCTCTCCTTTCCTGTGAATGAGAATTGGCAAAAGTCACTTGTTTACTTACATCACTTCAACGTAATGTATACTCAATATTGGACTTTTGAATTATGTCTATATGTACCTCAGCAAGTCTTAAAAGAGAAAGCTTCCTCAATTAATAAACTTTCAGTTTCTCTTCTGGATTCTCAAGCCAACCAAACTTCAACCGCTAAGGTATGCCCATTTGACTTATATGTATTATCATAATTGTTAGTATGTAGACAGATACGAATTTGTTTAGCCAATGCTTGTGAGCTAACCGGCTAAGAATCTATACTACAAATGTTTGCAGTATAAAATGTTATATAAGTAAAGAGTGAGACAGATGGTTGCCAGAAAACTATAAAACACTTGCAGTCTTAGTACGTCCGTCTTATTCGTGTACTCGTGTATATACAAATAGTAACACTAATCCCGAATAGATTTGCTTTATTACTCACACTAAAGTTTAATTATTTTGACTTTTTTTTGGATTTTTAGCTGTGCATGCACCACATGCAATCATTTAAAATGCTGACTAGCACTAAAAATGTACTTTACTTACTCATCATAAGTTTCAAGTGCTACTTCTAGCTTAAGTTATAATAAAAAAATATGATTGCATAAACATATTTAAAATGTGCATAATTTTTATTTTTTAATATTTAGGTTGAGATAAGTAATAAACATTGTGGATTTCCTTTTACCCGAGGGAACAGTCGGAAATGCCTAAGTCTGTGCCAATATTTACTTACAATCGTCACATGAGAAATAAATAGAGAGGTATCGCTTAATTCTCAACTCTGTTAGTATCTGTACCGCTTCACATGTAAATATTGAACAGAAAATAATTTGTATAGGTAAGACTTTTATAAAAATAAGAGTATTACGATCATACTCCTAAATTGCAAACTTCTCAGTTTAAAAGTTGAAACAGATTTCAGTTTTATTTATCTCGTTCAGTGAATACCCTGTAATAAACAATAAAGCCTGCAGAGTTATGTGTAATCTCATCTGTCTGCAAAACATGTGTATCGGTATAAAGTATGTTTATTATGTAAATGTAGATAGCCAATAGTTGGTAGCTTAATTTCACTTTTTTCTTCCTCACATCACGATATGATATAATTTATAATAATGTAATTGTTGATACTGTCTCGAAGCTAACTGAAGTTAAGGGTTTAGAAGTTGGAAAAATGTTGCTCTGCTACCGATGTGTTTATACAGAGTAGGCAGAATTTTTTTACATGAAACATTCCATTCATTTTGCACTCTCTCGAAGTGAATTCAAGTCTTACTCTGCCTAGACTTCATTACGGGTAGGTAGTTTAATTCGATCGAATAAATTCGTTTGAGAGTACAACATAGAAGCCACAAAACAATGAACGAACGATCAACAAACCATCAAATCAAAATGAACTCGACTCGACACCTGTGGAACTTGTTTTCCCCAGCAAGCAAACCAATGTTCATACCGAGACTTAAGAAATCTTTGGCATGGTTCCTCAACTATCCTTCCATTACGTACGTCCACGTACTAACTCAAACCCAACTCAAAACATGAATCTTCAGAAAACATTCACAAACCACGAAAAAATTTGCCCCTGCTTGCATCCAAGCAAATCAGTATAAGATCTCGAAGATAATAATATTCTCTCGAAATTCACTAAACCAAACAAGACAGTGTACTAAAATAAGCTCTATACGGATTCTAGAACTGAAATGGTACATAATCAGTGATAATCTTCTGTTCTGTGTAGGAAATGAACAGATGAAGGAAAGGAAACAATAAAACCAGTTTCCGAAATCAAGATAATATGTACGATTGCTTGCAATAGGGGAACTTTTATCACATATACGCATTTCGATAGACAGCGAGAATAAAACGCTGATTTTCTATGATAAAGTCTGCTCATATATGTATAAGATTCTGCACTCTGCACTTTCATATCATATAGCTTGTATATGAGTCTTTCTCTTTCCCTACACAGGATGCAAAATCACTCAACTTAAGAACTATAAGAAAATGGATACTTACTGGTTACAGTTTTACAAACCCAAAAGTAAACTACAGCTCTAGTAAACTAATATCTTAAGCATGCATGCATATACCTACTAAAAAGCTCCATTCTAAATAAAGTAAAATAACACCATGAACAATGTTATATTATAATTTATTACAACCAAATCACACAACTAAAAACACTAATTATAGTGGAAGATAACTTTTCGAATCTCTAACCCAACATTTCATGTGTGTCTATCATTTTAAAGATATATGTAGTGCTAGGTAGGTACTTTAAAGCCTGGGCTGAAGTGGTCGTGCTGTTCGCGTCCCATGCACCGCTACCGCTATACTTTAGGTAAATCTATATATATACTCAAATTGTCCAATTACATGAAATTACAAAAACCTTTGAACTAAATTGCACAACTTCAAAAAAGTTTGTTGCTATCTATAGCGGTCGGTTATAGCAGCTTCAGCTTGGTTGGAAATCCTAGGAATAGCATATAGAAGATGAAAGTAGATTTAAGCATGAATTATGAATACATCCATCTCCGTAAAGGAGACGCTCATGAAATTGATGAAATATATTCATCTCACATTTTATCATACTCTCACCACCTCCTGTACCATAAAAGGATTCATAACAGACGAAACAACGATACTGAAATATGAAGTGGATAATGTAATATTACTTTGAATCCCCAAACTGACAAACATTATCAACACGTTTTCAAATGTTATACAAACCGAAAAGGAAACGAATTATTAAACTAAGCTCTATACTTCCACAAAACATACAGGAAAACACCTAGCTATAAATAACCTTATAATATTTAAATAATTTAGCACAATATGAATAGTAGTAATCTCCACATTATTTACCTTTTGAATCGCCGGATGCCTTATCTTTCACGATCCAGAGCTCCTTAATGGTTCCGAATTTTTCGAAAGCAGAACGGAGCTCATCTTCTGACACAGCCCTCCCACAAAGAATAAACAGTCTAGAATTTGGAGGATCGTCGTAATTTTGATCTTTAGAATGGCGACTACTTTCAGAATTACTAGCACTATTTGCAGCCTCTTTTTCTCTGGAGTCGCGCTCGAAGTATCGTCTCTTATCGGCCATCTTGCACTGTCTATCATACATATTCTATTCTGTTGTAGTTTTGTGTTTCTTCCAACCCGTCTGAAAATGGAAAAAAAATCGTTAGTAAATTAACTTTTATTACCGAAAAATTATAAAAACTCCAACTTGGATGCATTTAGCTCTGGATTGTAGCAGCTAATACATGCTAACTTTTTACGATATTTTCAACAGTTTCAAAAAACATAAAAGCGGCCACGGGGGGTCACAACATCAATCAATGACATGATAATTTTAAGAGATTGTACTCAGATTTCATTTTAGAAGGACATTTAGAAGTATACAATTATTTTCGAAATTATATTTAGACAATTTGGACGTGACATGTTTTCAAACTTGTCCCAATGTTCAACCGATGTATCGTAGTTAATAAACCTTGTTTCCTAAGACTCATCTAACTTATTGTAAGATGTAAAAAGACTCATCTAATCATTTCCTTAAAAACATGAGCATAATTTGTAAATTCATAAATTCATAAATAAAATTTTGTAAAAGAATCATCTGTTAATTAAGCAACATAAATGTGATTCATCTGTTGGTGCTTAATTGATGATGACAAATCTTCACTGCTATTTAAAAAAGTTATTTCAATTTACGTTTCAAGAAACGATTATTCCTAACAACTTCGCGATCAGAGATACAAAACACAATTACAATCAAAATGAACAATTGACTACTAAATATTAAACAAATTGCAAAAGTAACAGATGACAGACAAGTAGTAAACATTTAGTATCTTTCGGTCAAGAACCAACAGCGAACACTGCATGAATTTACGAGTTTCAAAAACAGTAAAGCATCAAAATTGTATCAAGTAAGTAATTGTTCCATAATTAATCGAATCAATTTCCAAACATTGTATGAAAGATTGTGTAATGAATGTAAACACTGTTCCGTCCCCATCCGAAATCCAACCTTCATTCAACATTGAAAAGTACAAACACATGCCACATTCCACAAATTCAAAATTACACCGAAAATAACACATGAACAAACAATGGCAATGAACATAAAGCGAACTTAGCGAACAATCAACAATGAACAATTGACAATAATTAAATTAATGACTGGAGCCCCGTATAATAGGATGGCTATAGATATAAAAGTTTAGCAATTAATTAGGAACTCACCGTCAAGTCAAGTCGGTTCCACAAAATGAACCTTTATTAGATTTGGTTGTTGAGCTGAAGACTGACAGCAAGAAGTAATACTTAATTATTGATTCCTGTGAACGTCCGAATTTTCGTCATTTGACACAAAACAAACCACAACAAAACTACGCTGTATAATAATTCACTCCCACGATTTCACAATCACATCATTTCACTGTTGTTGTCGTGTTGTAGCATTTTTGTTTCTGTTTGTTTCGGTTTGTGAAAGGAAGTGATATGAGTTGAGCTGACGACTCAACTTTTACTCAGCTCAACTACTCGGAATCGGAATTTCTGTGCCACAAACACCTTGAGAGTTGAGACTGACTGATATAAAATATCGTATCAGTATCGCCGTTCTGTATATCGGCCTCTTCCTTGTCCCAGTTCAGCTTTTAGCCCAACAAGAAGCTCCGTCGTCTCCGTGTCGGTATGAAAAGCCCAAAAATGTGTGCTTTTACAACCCTTCTTGTATCCCTTTAGTAGAAGAACACACAAATCAATTAAACTTGTGTCCACTGTCCACTTTAAATGATATATTTAACCAAAATTACCAAAGTTTTACTATTACTGTCGCTTCGTGTCTATTTTAGTTCGTCTTTAGAAAATCACCAAGTACTGATTGTGTGAGTTGGAAGTTTAGCTGTCTCTAGGTCTATTCTATGTGGTGTGGATTCCCTAATAAAACTTTTAAAGGTGCCTTTTTAGAGAAATACAGGATACATATCATATACCTACCTTAAAATATGTCCACGTAATAATGGTTTAGTTTTCAGAGGTTATTACTATTATTATGTGTATACGTTTATATATATATAGAGAGAGAGAATCGTAAATTATACTCAGGTAAGTCAGCTCTTTGGCTTTGTATATCAGTCGTGATGCATTTGGCTATGAATTGTTACTTTCCATTTTTCAACTCCACCACTTACAAGACTTAGCTGGCAAATACCAGCACTACCACCACAACCTTCCCTTCTTACTTTAATTTATTTTAACGAACAGTTATCTTACTAACAATAAGTATAAAGTAAGAAGAGGGGAATATATTAGGTATGTGTAGCAGTTTGTAAGAAAGGAAATGCCATGTACCTAATGTAATCTATAACAAATGCTCATGTCGACACGACTACACGACTACTGAGACGAAAGGGTATACTGTGCTAATAGTACTGACACTTTCACTCATACAAAAATATCATGTCACTTTATACTTCAGTTTATTTAGCAAACTAGCATAGCTACTAAGCATATTTATTATGTATATAGCAGACTAATCATGTACAGAGGAATTTGTCACGTTTTTTTTCTTTCAGAGACACACTGCAGAGCAACTGATATTTATTTATGTATAGGTGCTCCTTTATAAAAATCTACTTTGTTATCTTTAAGTATAGCGTGGCTATACGCAAATTATACTTACGTTGTACAATGATAGGAACCCGTCGTATATATATAGATTCTCTAAGAATTTTTACTGCTTGAATTAAAATGCACGAAAATGAATGAAGGGTTTGGTCATGTCACTTCACTGCAATTTTTGCATACGGGATTCATGATTATTTTCACTTATATTGTATCACAGCTTACTCGCAACAGCAGAGAAGAATCAGCGTCGTAGTTGTAGTTTGTGTAAAATAAGAAGATACCTACTAAAGTAGTTTAGTCTTGTTCTTGTGTGGTATGTTATAAAAGTATTTTATGCTGTGGAAGAAATCGTAAGTCCGGCAGAGATGTTGGATTTATGTGTCTATATGTCAAGAAGATGCAACTGAGTCACAGTCGATGAAGAAATCGTACACACATACAGAAGATTGTCTAAAATGAAGATTTTAGCACCACTTTACAACACTGAATGCGAATTTCTCATCTAAATGGCCAAAAGAATGACCAAAATGGCTGACGTCGCAGATGCATGTCTCAAACCGGAATTTTTGCATGGAGACCAGACCAATTGCATGGACTGGACGGACGGAATGCAGACACTTCGCTGTTACTTAAATCTTACAATGCTATATTATACTTCACTTAAATTCAATTCATTTGACTTGAAGCAAATTGCTGGACGCTACGGTTGAAAATGTATCTCCCGTGAGTCCATTGCTCACTTTTCTCACTGGACACACCAAAATCACAACTCACACAGCCACCACCAAGCCTTTTTAGTCAATCACACAATCTATATCAAAACATTTACAAATGTAACTACATTCTTCCTCCTTTATTACCACAGAAGTCGAAACTGCAATTTTGTACCATGTAGAATACAATGCTACGTATTAGTAGTATTTCCTAATTCACTGCAATGAATGAATCTACGGATCCACTAAAAACGAAATTGTTAATTGAACTAATGTTTCACACACTAAACAAACAATACACTAATGTGTTATAATTTGGTATATAGTATTATTTGAATGAAATTACAGAGATAATTGCGGCATTAGTACATATATATTATATTCTACCTATTGTGCATAGTACGCCTTACTAAACACGACTAAGGAAGAATAGGATTGGATTAAATATTCTTCCATCCTAATCCAAGTTTTCCTCTCTAGTAACTTTATTTTCTGATAGACTGGCTGGACGTGGCTTGGCTTCACACACAGTCCATTTCTGTTCTACGTATGTACTACCACGCTATAGAATGCAGATAACTTTAATTGTACATAGACAAGTTGTTGTGTGTGCTACGTTATGGCTTCTTCAGATACTGCCACTACTACTACTACTACTACTACCAACATCATACACTGTACATACTACATACACATGTCTCAGCATTCTTCTTCACCAGCAATAATATTACAACAGTTGAAAGTTGAAATACCTACAGTAGTAGACGTAGTAGAAATAGCAAGAGTATATAAGCATCCTGTATAGTGTAGTCTCTAAGGTAAGATGTAATAATGTAGTTAAGGTATGTAGTTAGTTGCTTACTGGTAGTTTGTATAAGGATGTGCGACTCACTGCGTGAATGCGAATAAGTTGAGCCAACCAAAGCTTCGTCTTTCTTATTGTCAGTTTTCGTAGGCAGTTTTCCTATATAGTTTACAAAAGCAAAGAGATACTAGTAGTATAAGTATACCAATACAGTATGTGCATATAATGTGGATTCTTCACAGCAAACACATAGTACAACATTTACAACACATTACTACTATTACTACTTTAGTTACTATATGCACGAAAGAATTCTCTGTGTGTACACGAAGAGTAGTCGTATCTGTAGTAGTAGGTGTACATATTTACAACATGTAGGTAAGCACGTCATAATTTTTAGTGTTTTTTCTATAAAGTAGATTATTTCATTGCTTATAAAATTGCGTATTCCTTTTGCAGTTGGTTGGCACAACTATATAGGAGTATTAGTATATCTTCTACTTATACCATATGTACCTATACAAAATGACTGCCAGCTATGGCTACTTTTATCATTAGTGGTCGTACACTTTTGGTGTGTATGCAAGTACAAGAAAGAATTATGCATACAAAATACAAACTAAATACAAGGTAGATAGATGATGTATTGTAGTAGTAGTAGTAGTATGGTAGTTGTAAAGTAGTCTGGACTCAAGTTGCAGCTAAATACAGGTGTAAGTATGAGATACCAAGAAAATAAGCTTGGAAACATACTTAAAACTTAAACTAGCTTCACAAAGGCCACCACGTACATATAACAAGTACATGTGTGTGTAGTAACAGTGGCAGATGTACCAAATGCTCGGATGGACATGGGAAGGTACTGCTGAAAATTACTACGACTTTTGTACTACACATAGACAGAGTGAGAAGTGTAGTAATGGTATAAAGTTGAGTGTATAGAAGACATAGTGTTGTGGTAAGTTGTTGGAAACCAATATTCCTTATTCAACCTACCACATACTCATAGTATATAGTAGTAGTAGCAGAATTTACAATAGAAATGCACGTCAGAGATATTGCAGAGAGAGAGAGAGAGAATCCACACCTGAAATCCTTTCCCCCTCGAATGAGGCAAGCCAAGCGTTCATTGAATTCAACTTCGAACCGAATCACTTACTGCATTGCCTTACAAATACGAAAGTCAAGTCAAGTCGGCCTCTGGTTGCCTGCACACCTCTCTACTTACTATCACTATTACTACTACTACGAATATTTAGTTAGTACAACTCATACTCGTTGCTTCGCACTAAACTTCAACTTGTTCAGATTGTACACATACACCGACGGACCGCTCGAGTTGCTTTGGCTGGCTGTTTATCTTCTCTCGATTCTCATAGCGCGTTTATTTCTATAAGTTTTACATTACAACAGGTGAATTGACTAGTTAGATTATACATGAATGATGTAAGTTGTATGTATAATGTAATGTATTGTCTATGTGCTTATGTTATGTTGCCGTATGTACGGTATATATAAGAAGGAGAAGTAAAGTGTATGTAAATTGTGAATACAAGAAACTACCTTCTCATACTAAACAAGTCACACCTTCTATTCCGGCTCAAATAGCTTGGCTTGACTTTTTGGTTGTGTTATTTCCCTACAGTCCATATAATATACTTATACGAGCTATACACTGTATTTGATTATATGTACTGCTATACGTCTGGTTGTACAAACAGCTAGCAACAGATCAGCAAAGAAGAAGAAGAGCTACAAATTCTTAAGTTCAGCTTCAATTTCATTACACAGAGACAGGTTACTTTTCTCATTGCATTGCATCGGGAAAAGAACGGAGCTCTGAGCTGCACACCCGTCTCTCGATCGTCTTCGAACATTTATTTCCTTTACAACCACTTCATCCATCCCAGTGACTTTACACAGTCAACTTGCCTAAACGTGCAATAATGTATTATAGTAATGTAATAATATATTCCCTTATCATTCTCAATTCTCATCATCTGAATCTCTCTCTGATAATCCCTAGGAGTCTAGTCTGGCCTAGCCAGTCTGTGTGGAATGGAAGAGTGAGAAGATATATTATGATGGCATAGTAGTCAGAGTCTGGTGGCGTTGTTAACTCGATTCTTCTTCTTCTTCTTATAATACACGTTGCGTTGTTGGTGAATAGAGTTAGTTGAGAGTCTGCTGATTCGACATTCATCTCATTCAGAGAAAAAAATGTTGGGCTTGCTTGAAATCCTCTCTCCCTGCCTTCTCTTTCAGAAAAACTTACTGTGGCATAGACATTTACTACCCGTGTACTTAGTTTTACTAGTATGTTACGTAGCACTTACCGACTTACCTTGTGCCATTATCATTCATACATGATCATACCCATACAGAAATATATTCCCATCTCTATGTACTTAC